>PISX010003755.1:0-132139 GCA_004024625.1 Mellivora capensis | reverse complement strand
CACTTCATTTGCTGTTAGTATTTCTTAAAACTTAAATATGATACAAATTATCTGGACTCTTTTCTTTTTTTTCTCATTAAACTGTTTTAATGGGTCTCAAAATTCTGTGACAGATTTTTGGTCAAGTTGTTTCCTTAGAAAGTACTGATTTTAAAGACTAATAACTTAAAACTGCCACACACACACACACACACACACACAAATGGTCCACAAAACATTCTCCTTTCCTTCTGAAGGTTTTATGATGCATTGTTATCATTAACCATTTTTTTTACTATTAAACTTAAATAGCCAATTGACACAAACAGTTCTGAGACCGTTCTTCCACCACTGATTAAGACTGGGGTGGCAGGTATTGGGGGTAATATTCATTTAGCCTTCTGAGCTTTCTGGGCAGACTTGGTGACCTTGCCAGCTCCAGCTGCCTTCTTGTCCACTGCTTTGATGACACCCACAGCAACCGTCTGTCTCATGTCACGAACAGCAAAATGGCCCAGAGGAGGATAGTCAGAGAAGCTCTCAACACACATAGGCTTGCCAGGAACCATATCAACAATGGCAGCGTCACCAGATTTCAAGAACTTGGGACCATCTTCCAGCTTTTTTCCAGAACGAGGATCTATCTTCTCCTTCAGCTCAGCAAACTTGCAAGCAATGTGAGCTGTGTGACAATCCAGCACAGGTACATATCTAGCACTAATTTGGCCTGGATGGTTCAGGATAATCACCTGAGCTGTGAAGCCAGCTGCTTCCATTGGTGGGTCATTTTTGCTGTCACCAGCCACATTGCCACGACGAACATCTTTGACAGATACATTCTTGACATTGAAGCCCACATTGTCCCCAGGAAGAGCCTCACTCAAAGCTTCATGGTGCATTTCAACAGACTTGACTTCAGTTGTAACATTGACTGGAGCAAAGGTGACCACCATGCCAGGTTTAAGAACACCAGTCTCCACTCGGCCCACAGGGACAGCACCGATACCACCAATTTTGTAGATGTCCTGGAGAGGCAGATGCAAGGGCTTGTCAGTTGGACAAGTTGGTGGCAGAATGCAATCCAGAGCTTTGAGCAGTGTGGTTCCACTGGCATTCCCATCTTTACGGAGGACTTTCCATCCCTTGAACCAAGGCATGTTAGCACTTGGCTCCAGCATGTTGTCACCATTCCAACCAGAAATTGGCACAAATGCTACTGTGTGGGGTTGTAGCCAATTTTCTTAATGTAGGTGCTGACTTCCTTAACGATTTCCTCATATCTCTTCTGGCTGTAGGGTGGCTCAGTGGAGTCCATTTTGTTAACACCAACAATTAGTTGTTTTACACCCAGTCTGTAAGCCAGAAGGGCATGCTCACAGGTCTGCCTGTTCTTGGAAATACCTGCTTCAAATTCACCAACACCAGCAGCCACAATCAAGACAGCACAGTCAGCCTGAGATGTGCCTGTAATCATGTTTTTGATAAAGTCTCTGTGTCCTGGAGCATCAATGATGGTCACATAATACTTGCTGGTCTCGAATTTCCACAGAGAGACATCAATGTTGATACCACGTTCACGTTCAGCTTTCAGTCTATCCAAGACCCAGGCATACTTGAAGGAGCCTTTTCCCATCTCAGCAGCCTCCTTCTCGAATTTTTTGATAGTTCTTTTGTCGATCCCACCACATTTGTAGATCAGATGACCAGTAATAGTAGACTTGCCCGAATCTACATGTCCGATGACAACAATGTTGATATGAGTCTTTTCCTTCCCCATTCTGGTTTAGGTTGAGCGGTGGTGGTTTTCACGACACCTGTGTTCTGGCTGGTGGCAAACCCGTTGCAAAAAAGCTGGAGTCTTTATAAAATACAGATTCTGATTGAGTACATCTGATGGGACTTAAATTTTTGTATTTCTTTTTTTTAAAGATTTATTTATTTATTTGAGAGAGAGAGAGAGTACAGGGGAATGGGCAGAGGGGTAGGGACACAAGCAAACTCCCTGCTGAGTGGGGAGTCTAAGTTTGATCTCAGGACCCTGAGATCATGACCTAAGCCAAAATCAAAAGTTGAACCCTCAACCGACTGTACCACGTAGGCATCCAAATTTTGTATTTTTAGTATGTTCCTAACTAATATCCATGCTACTGATCTATAGATGACCATTGAAAAGCAGTGCTATAGGTGGGAAGCTATTACATCCAGACTGCAAAAACCATCTCAACTAAGACAGGTTCCAAGTACTTTTAGGACAATAAATCTCTTATACTTGGATCCACTGGACTGATACACACAAAACCCATTTCACATTTTTCCTTAATTTATTTCCATTACCTATTGGTGGTCCTGCAATTTCTTCAGTATGTGAATAATTTCCTGGCTGAGCAGAGACCATATTTTTTCTGCTAAACTATACTGAGCCTGGATCCCTTCAAAGAGCATGAAGGACAATGAGAGTCAAACAGAGGAAGAGAAATGCCTAATTTCTCAGTGCTCAATCCACTGTGATCTTTGGAGGAACTTTATGAAATGCTTCTCAGACTTTTACACTCAAAGAAATAAGTAATTTCTTTTTAAATATGCATGATGGCTCAATTTGTTTGAACTTCCCTGAACTTCTTAGGTGCACATATATAAAGGCTAGAACGGTTTCAGTGGGCATTCTTTATGGCTTTAGTGAAGCCTTGGGATAAGAGGTAAGGAGCTGTCATGTTGCACAAAGCTGTCACAAAAACAGTCACTGCAGTACAGGCTAACACAAGAAGAGAAGGTGAATTACTTGAAATGGCACAAAAGAGTTGTCCAGCGTATCTTCCATCTATCTTTCTGACCCTACCTCCCTGTTTGTGTTCCTTCCTCCCCATTCTTTCTTCTACTCGTTGCCCAGTGCCATATGCCAACAACAAACAACTGATAATCAGATATGGTTTCTTAAATCTTTCTTTTTTCTAACAATGGGCCTGTCTCTTCCAGTCTTTGCACTGAGGAAACAAGCTCTTAGGTAATCCCGCTAAATTAGAGTTCTGGACACCAAACCCTGCAAACCTGTATTCCAGTCAAGTTTTACCTCTCACTCTCTAGATTTCAATCCCTTATTCTTTTTCCACATCTGGAAAGCAAGGTTACCCTTGTAACCAAGTACTTGCTAGTACTTGCTAACGTGCAGAAATTCCATTGTGCCATGTGCAAAACTGTTCTGAAAACAATAGAGCCCTAAACAAATACATAATCTGTTGTTTTGATGCAATAACCAATTCATAGTACATAATTATGAGAAAAGCCTACAGAATGCTTAAAATATGTATTCCTCCCAGAATTATATGCGTTTAAAGTAGAAAAGTATAACTGAATTGAATAAATGCTTAAAGTTGGAATTTCTAACATTTCAAGGGAATCTTCTGCTACTTGTTCTTTTGCTTTTTTAGTGACTTCTGAATATCAGTACAGACACATAACTGCCCTTCTCTGAGCATTCACCTGCTGCCAGTAGCCCTACTACCTGTTTTAAAGATCTTATTTTATGTACTCCTCACAATAAGTCTGAGAAATAGGTATTATTATGGTTCCATTTTACTTATAACAACCACTAGTCTTTAAGTCTTAAATTATGTTCTAGTTAAGACAAAGTGAGTAAGTAGAGCTTAGATCCAGGTTTGAATGAGAAGTCTTTGAAGTTCTTTATTCCAGTTTGATTATACCTCTTGTACTGTCTTGGATAAACCCTGTTTATATCTGTCTAATTATTATTATTTTTTTTTAGATCTTATTTATTTAACAGAGAGAGAGAGAGATCACAAGAAGGCAGAGAGGCAGGCAGAGAGAGAGGGGGAAGCAGGCTCTCTGCTAAGCAAAGAGCCTGATGCGGGGCTCGATCCCAGGACCCTGAGATCATGACCTGAGCTGAAGGCAGAGGCTTTAACCCACTGAGCCACCCAGGCACCCCATATATCTGTCTAATTATTAATAGTCCCTTTCACTCCCTAAATTATCCTAATTTTCCTTCTTTCTTTCTTTTAATCCTAATTTTCATTAGGTAAGTATTTGGTTACCCTGTTGTTCCAACTTTTTTGCCTTATCATTAAATACAGTAAGAATAGATCAAATATTTCATATTTTTCAATTTGTGTCTGTGTGTTTTAAAATAGTAGCAGTCCCATTCTCTAAACTTAAACACTGTGCTGCAAGTGAGCAGCTACTTGGCTTCTTAAGCTCAGTCATGCATGCATCATGCCACAAAAATGTTTGGCATGAAGTAATTGATGTGATCAATATCCTAAAATAGCAAGTCCATGTTTGGTACTGAAACAACAACAGCAAAAACTAAGACAGACAAAACCCAAACCAAAACATTGATATACCTCATATTTCTAGTACTGACATATAATTCTTATATTTCTCTGACATTTCTTTATAAGTTTGTGCAAACATCCAGGGACTATAACTCAAAGGTTTTTCAAAGTTAAACATTTCTGATATAGACTTGCTAAGAAAAATCTTTTAACTGTGAACCAAAGAGTTCAGTAAGCACTGTGGGCCATCTGGTATTTGAACTCACGTTTCCCTGCTACCATGGGAAGAATTCAAAGTTTTGAACGACACGTTAAAAAACCAACTTTATAGTAAAGTCTAATTTGCATAGCCAAACCCAAAGGATCACTTTGGGGTTCCTGAATCATTTTGATGACTGTCCTCATAGGAGGAAAACTATTAACAGACTATTCTTTTTCTTCTGTGTCATCTATAAATGGATCATGTCTAGTAAATTCTAGTTTGCAACTGTTGATTCCAAAGACATATAATATCACAAGTCACAGCTGCAGAACTGAAGACTTCAGTTAATAACTCCTAGTTATTATGTTGTGCTAGTTGGTCACTTTGACCTGAATTAAATTGAAGAAGAGACTTCACTAGAAAATGAACACATCTTATGGGTATTTAAGTTCCTATGGTACAAAAATTGCCAACGTTTTTACTCGGATGATTAAGTTAAGAGTACAGATTTCTTACACGCTCAGCGATAAATATATTTTAAGAGAATGCTTATAAAATGGATTGATTATATATTTAAATACACTGCTCACCTAACATATATCTGTGCCATTGTAGCATGGTATAATATATATGGGAATTTTTAAATGAAAGAAATGTTTTCTATGTAGACTCACTCATGATGTGGTCATTTCTATCGAGAGTGTAAAATGGAGGATAGTAGATGGTAATTTCATCTTATATAAAAATATCTAGAATTATTCTCCATGAGCATACTGTTATTAATTTCAGATGTCCCTTTGTTTTAATACATAGTTTCTTATTTCAGCAAATATCCCTGGTGTTGTGATGGTACTTTGATCATATGTCTTTCACAGTGAATACATTTTAATTTAAAAATCACCATGTACATTTCTTTCCCCAACAGATGTTTTAAAGAAATGAGCATGGCCTGGAGTTCAGAAAAACTGATTACTATTTCTTATTCTCCCATTGCTACTTACCCAATGTGTGACTACAGACAAGTTCTTTAAGATTCCGTTTCATGGCCTTTTTCATCAGTTGCCTCATCTCAAGTAGATGAAATTATTCTAGAGTCCTGATACTGACCTTTCTAGTCTTCTCTCCTCTCCTCCATTTCTTTTTTTAGAGAATGGGGCAAATGTGACTGCTCCATTCCTGACAAACTTTTATTTTAGGAATATACTATAGGATCAAGGACATAAGAAATGAATGTTCTCACTCTCTGCAAGCTTTAGGAATGATTGAATATCCATACTATAAAAGCCACATTTATTTAGAATCGATCAATTTTACAACCTTGCTCATAATTAGTGTTGAAAGGACAAATTTTATGTAATAGACTTATAAACCTCAAGTTACTTCTTGTGAATAGTGAATATCATGACTTAGTTAAATGAAATGAAAACCAAAATCAAATTGTCATGAGTGTAGACATATTAATGACCTCTCAAAGATGTCCACAACTAATTTCCAGAACCTGTGAATATTATATTACATGGCAAAAAGGAACTAAGGTGGCAGATGGAATTAAGGTTGCTAATCAGATGATATTAAAATATGGAGATTATGGATTAATTGGATATGCAGTAGGTGGACACAAGGATTCTTAAATGTGCAAGTTGGAGGCAAAGAATCAGTCTAAAAGTGAAATAATGTGAGAGAGATTTGAAAGCAATTGCTGGCTTTGAAGATGAAAGGAAACCATGAGCCAAGGGAGGTGGGCAGCCTCAAGAAGCTGGGGGGGCGGGGAGGATAATTCCCTAAAGCCTTCAGATTAAAACATAGCCTTGACAATTTGGTGTTAGACTAGTGAGATCCATAGAATTTTGACCTCCAGAATGATAAGATGCCAACACATTTGTGCTGTTTTAAGTCAATAAGTTTGTGATAATTTGCTACAGTAGCCATTAGAAATTAATATTCATTAACAGGAAACTAACACAGTCATTGCTGAGCTGCTACTTCAGTAGACAATAGGCTGTCTTAATTATTAGTAATTTTTAAATGTTTTTCCAGTGTTATAATATTTTTAAAAATTATAATACAAATATCATTATAAGATATTGTATATGCAGTAGAATGAAAATCATGGACTTTAGAAACATGGAAACTATCAATAAAAGCATAAAAAAGAATACAAAGTAGCATGTATTTTTTAATTATAAATCTATAAAACATGAATGTATATAGAGAAGTTCTGGAAAATGACAAGAAATACAAATGCAATATAAAGGCTAAAATATCAGTTCTTATGTCTTATCTATTTTTATTGTTAAAACTTGTTCTGGTTGTTGTTTGTAAAACTAGTGTAAAATAAATAAGTTGGCGCAGCTGGGAGTTAAGTCTCCACAGCCATTCAGCATTCATGAGGCAGTATTAGGTGGTACAAGGTGGACATGTCAACACTGTTGTCCCCTTCCCTGATGTTAGCTTAGCCCAGTGGGGAGCTGCTTTTTCACCCAACCCAGTATCAACAAGGTGGAATAAGGTTAAATACAGCTGGCATTCCATATTTTCCTTCCATTCCATTCTGTCTTACTCTACACCTGGTGCCAATGGGACCCAGTAAAGTGTTGAGTTTCCATGTCAATTCAAAAACAACAAAACAATGAGAATTTGCTCTTCATTTACTCTCTTCCTGGTGTGGGAGGGTCTGCTGTACTGAAGAGTGGGTTTCTACTCTCTCTGGGAAGGTATCAGTAGGGCTGAGGGGGAGGTGAAAAATCACCACATCTGTCTGTAATGAGACGGTGTGAATCAGTAGCTTTAATTTATCAAGCTGTTTGTGGGCACAGAGGCAAGTTTAAACATATGAACCTATCTGGTTCACTTACACAGGGAATCATTCTGCTTTCTTTTCTTTTTTTAAACAAAAAAACAGTTAACTCTAACCCAGAGTCTCATAATACAATATCCCAAATGTTAAAATATAATTGAAGAAGCATTCATTATGCAAAGAACCAGGAAAATCACAACATGAATGAGAAAAGATCAACAGATACCAATAGCGAGATAAATCAGTTATCAGAATTATCTGACATGTCTTTCAAAACAGCCACCATAAAATGTTTCAATGAGCAATTTAAGTTCTATTGGAACAAATAAAAAATAGAAAAATCTCAGCAAGGAAGTAAAACTTTAAAAAACCAATATATTTATATATATATATATATATATACACATATATATGTATATATGTACATATATATATATAACTAAGAAGTAAATCATACATATATATGAAAAACAAATCACAAATAGAAAAATGAAGAAATAAATGTCACTGGTGAGCTTCAGATGATAGAGGATAAAATTAATGAACATGATAACAGATCAATAAGATTTGTTCAATCTGAATATTGGAAAGAACAATAACCCGAATAAAATCAACAGAGTCTCAGGAACCAGTGATACAGTAACAGAAGAAGTCACATTTTTATCATCAAAGTCTCGTGCTCGCTTCGGCAGCACATATATCATCAGAGTCTCAGAAGGAGAGGATAGAGAGAATGGAACTGAAAAGGTATTCAAAGAAATAATGGTTGAAAACTTCTCCAAATTGGCAAAACATAAAATCTTTAATTCATGAAGCTGAATGAATGCCAAAGAGCATAAAGCCACAGGAAACCAAGAAATCAAGGAATGTTATTAAACACGTGAAACTAAAGAACAAAGAAAAACCATAAAAAGTAGCTATAGATAGACAACACATCACTAATAGAGAAAAATGAAGAAACACAGGTTCAAAGGATGGCAGATTTTGCATCTAATATCCTGGAGGCCAGAAAGAAATGGGACAACATTTTTGAAGCACTGAAAGAAAAGAATGGTGAACTCTAATTTCTATATCCGGAGACCATCTCCTTCAGGAATGAAGGAAAAATAAAAATTTTTTTAAGAGGAAGCAGAAATAGATAATTTGTAGCTAGCAGACTTACCTTTAGAGAATGGATAAAAGTAGTTCTCTGAATGGAAAAGAAAAATAAAAAAAAGAGAGACGGCTTGAAATTTCAGGAAGGAAAGAAGAACATCAAATGGGCAAAACTAGGAGTAAACATAATAGACTACCCTACTTCTGCTGAAATTTTTAAATCATATTTGATGGTTGAAACCAAAATTACATGAAATATAATATAGTTTGTTCAATTATATGTAAAGAAAATACTTAAGACAATTATATTTAAAAAGTGCAAATTACAAAAGGACCTAAATGGAAATGTTTTCTACATTTCATGCTAAGTGGCAAAAAGTCATTACAAGTACACCATAATAGGTTAATTGAGCAAACTTCAAATACAATAAAGCCAAAAAAATCTATGCTGAGAACTATGAAATTAAACTTCTGAAACTGAACGCAGAAAAGAATCTCAGAAGTAGGTATAGAAATATATATGGTAATTTCTACACCCACTGCTAGGAAAACTACAAAGCAATATATTCCAAAACATAATAATTAAATCAAGATGGAATCTTAAAATGTGCTCAAGTAACCCACTGGAAAATTTAAAAAAAAAAAGGAAAAAATATTCTGAAGAAATAAGAACTTATGTTCACAGACACATAGTATAAAAAGGTTCAGGTCAGCTTTTTGTAGTAGCAAAAAACTGCCAACACATTTTAGTGATTGTTTAAATGAATTATAATACATTGGTACTATGGAATACTACTCAGAAATATACAAATAGGAGTGAAAAGGCCAATATTAACTGTTACATAAAATACAATTCCATTTATCTAATAATCTTGAAACGGCAAGATTATAGACACAAAGAAGAGATCGGTTGCCAGTAGTTGTATGTTTAGGCCTGGTGGTAAAGTCTGTGTCTATGGACAGGGAGCACTAAGGATCCTTACAATGGTGCTATTCTGTGTGGGACAGTGGTGATGGGCCCATGAATCTACAGATGTGATAACATAGGACTCAGACTTCCCTCTCCCAACACAAATGTAAATGAGGGCATTAGGACTGGTAAATTTAAGCAAGCTCAACAGATTGTATCAATGTTAATTTCCTGCTTGTAATATTGTACCATAGAAATGCAAGATACTAAGATTTGGTAAAACTGGATGAAGGCTCTGTCTATTTTATTACTTAAAATTGCATGTGAAGCTATAATTATCTCAAAATGAAAATTTGATAAATAATACAGGTCGGTTAAATTAAGAAAAGAAAAACGAAGCTTCAGGCTGTTGTCTCTAGGATGGGGTCTTAAAATTCCTGCCCAAGAAAGCTAAATGCTGCCAGGAGAATGATGATAGACTCTTAGAACAGTTGCTTTGGAGGACTTGCAATTATAAATACTTTCTCTGCCCCTTTAAGATGTGAATCTTCAACCACCCAGTTCTCTCACCTCAAGGATCTGAGAGTCCTCTCTTTGAAAAGCAAATATTCAGGGAGATAACTTCTACTCTTACCTGCCAGTTTCTATGGGGAGCGAGGGGCCTAAATTCTATGGCCAACTTGTTCCAACTTGCACAATTACCCCCTGCCTGTCATGAGAATACAAGAGGTTTATTTCACCTCTGGATAAGTGTCAATTATCATATGCAGATGACCTACTCTTGTGGATCAAATCCTCCCTTTATGTCCTTCAGGGACTTTCCTTTATCATATCCCAGCATTTAAAATTTTCCCACCTTGTGTTTCTGTGAAGTTGTGGTCAGTCTATGCTGCGTTCTCTTCCCTGCTGCAGTAGTTACCACTAAATAAAATCTGGTTTTACCACCTTTAACCACTCTCCAGCTTTGTTTCTGTTTGACAGGAGCAATCACACCCTTGCCATTTTCAAGTCCTTGCTGGTATCACCAATTTTTGCAATCCCCTCAGAAGTGAGGTATAGTTTTCATTTTGGCTTATTACATTCATATGTAGAGGCCTTATTTTCATTTTGGTTTATTACATTCATATTACATTCATATGTAGAGGCTGTTCTAGTGGCTTCTATGTGTCATTCTCTAACATTTCAGCTCTCACTTCACAGGCTAGGGAAGCCATGAAGAGATTCTATCATATATTGACTGTATCTGTTTCAATTATATATCTGGAACTGGATAAATAACCACAGAATGGGTTCAGGGTCCTACTGGGTACATTGTAGGATTAACTGGAGCTAAACTCCATGGAGGACCTGACTGTTAGCCTCCTCTCTGACCGGAGCACTACACTATTTAGTACTCAGAGACTTAGTTTCATTTCTTTTCGAGTATTTTGTAATCCCCAAAAGAACAGTGTGCTTCCTTCCTTAATTCAGTTATGCTGGAAAATGTCCACAGTTCTCTTTAGGGAAGGCAGGTAGAAAAATTAATAGTATAAAATGTTGGCAGTGTAAGAGGTCTTCCTCAAGATGTCTTGGCATTCCATTTATTCAAGAGGGTCTTAAAAAAAAAAAAAAGATTTTCTAGTAAAATGGTTCAAGTATGAGAAGTGAATGAGTAAGAGGCAATGGTTCTTTTGTTTTGGTTATTCAAGTCAGACTTTTCTTCACTAGACCTAGAGCTTTCCTATTTACATAGATAAAGTCAAGCTTTAGTTTTCTTTTTTTAAAAGATTTTATTTATTTATTTGAGAGAGAGGCAGAGAGCACAAGCAGGGGGAAAGCCAGAAGAGTAGGGAGAGGGAGCAGCAGAAGCCCCAATGGGCAGGGAGCCTGACACGGAGCTTGATTCCAGGACCCTAAGATCATGGGGGGAAAAAAAAGGAAAAGAAAAAGAAAAACTATCTGCTAAAATACAGAATGTTAAAACCTTAACATTAACTAAAATTTCTTCAGCAGTTACTTGAATAAATGTTGTGATTGTTATGTACTAGGCATTATACTTATGATATACTGATCAAGAGAAATAGAGTTTTTCATGGCAATATTATTGCTATTTTCTCAAGAAAATGGATCAGTGCTTCTTCCAAACATAAAACATTTCATGTAATTCCCATAGTCTTCAAAAGATAATGATTTATGTGCACTTTCTTTCTTATACAGTTATTTCATACATACTGTGTTGAGGTTATATTTCCACTACACACACACACACACACACACACACGATTGTAGTACATTTCATTGTTTGTTTCTAACTTTTTAAGGAATAATCCTGGCAAAATGAAGACAATGGTTTTAAATCCTTGCTATCAGTGGTTGTTAATGCATTTTGGGCAGTATAGTTATTATGCTAAAGAGACATTTCCTTTTTGTCCATTGAATCAGTTCCTCCCACATTCTTTTCATCTCAGTGAGTGGCAATTCCATTTCTAAAAGGTCCCATTTCCTCATGCCAAAATCTTGGAATTACTTTGATTTTTCCTTTTCTCTCATTTTCAACAACAAAAACACATCCAGTAGCTCTACCTTTAAAGCCACCACTTCTCCTGCCCCTTGAGTCCAAATCATCATCTCACACCAAGTCTCTCTACATCAATACCTAATATATTCCAAGTGTACCAAGGTAACAACTCTGTTTATGTTCAATGACGCCTGAAGGAATTAGAGTAACAGGATAGTTTCTGGCGTTGAACAGCCCCTTGTTTTCCCATGTGACATACAAACATCCTTAATTTCTATGTGGGCTTCCTAGGATGGAAAAGATTAGAGATAATTGGGTTTAGTCTATTATAATAACTTGTAACAGTTTTCCTGTTATATCTACTCCCTTCCTTCAGTGTATTTTGCACAGAGAAAAATAAGTGATTTTTAAAAAATAAAAGTCAAAGCTGTCTACACCTGTTCAAACACTCCAAACACTTACCATCTGTTAGAACTTCTCAAAATTTGGCTCAGATATAAATACTGATGGTACCACACACACCAAGAGAGATGAAAAGGGTTTATTAGTCACATAAGGTGGTTTTCTGGGAAGAGCAGGGCCACATCCAAAAGGTCTGAAAATGTCTTAAAAGAACAGGAAAAGAAGAGCGGCTTGTAGTTTTTATTGTGGTTAAGCAATAGGGCCAAGGTAAGAATTTTTGCTTGCAGATAATGGTTTATGTAGTTTGAATCTCCTGCTGGAACCAAAAGAGGATGCCCAGATGTGAGGCAAAAGGGGAAGAGAGAGAGGGAGGCTAAAGAGCTCTTGGCAGTCAAACATGAAAAAAAAATAAAATAAAAATAAAAAAAATAAAAGTGGAGTCAGACTCTTCCTTACACCATCTTACAGAAACTCCTTATCATGGCCTTGCATATCCTGGGGCTGGCTCCCGGCTACATCCCTGAACTATGTTCACCAACCTTCTTCATCACCCACTGTACTTCTCTCACTGTGACTTCCTCCTTCTCCAACAAACCAAGCAATCTTCCGGCACCTAGAATAATGCTTAGTCAAAATCTGTGGAGTGAAGGAACACAATTGTTTGTTCTAAGAAAGTTAATCAGTCTACATGTCCTCATCCTCACACACAGAATAAGATTGAACTATTTATGAAAAATGTGTCTACCGCTTTTCTTATTAATGACTTTTGGAAACTTAATTATAAAGTCATGATTCTAGTTTCTAGTTTACATTTGATATTTAACTAAGAGAGAATATACATTTTACCAGTTCCTGCATACACCCGTTTAGTTTCTGCCCTCCATTTCTTTTCTTAAGATTCATTTAGTTCTTATTTATGTAGTCCAATTTTTGCTCATCAGCAGCATTTAATAATCTCTTGATATGCATATACAGATCCCTTACCTCTTTGGTTAGGTTTATTCCCAGGTATCTTATGGTTCCTGGTGCTATAGTAAATGGAATAGATTCTCTAATTTCCCTTTCTATATTTTCATTGTTAGTGTCTAAGAAAGCAACTGATTTCTGTGGATTGATTTTGTATCCTGCCACATTACTGAATTGCTGTATGAGTTCTAGTAGTTTGGGGGTGGAGTCTTTTGCGTTTTCCATATAAAGTACCATGTCATCTGTGAAGAGAGAGAGTTTGGCTTCTTCTTTACCAATTTGAATACCTTTTTATTTCTTTTTGTTTTCTGACTGCTGTTGCTAGGACTTCTAGTACTATGTTGAACAAGTGTTGGAGAGGATGTGGAGAAAGGGCAACCCTCTAACACTGTTGGTGGGAAAACAGAGTGGAGATTCCTTAGGAAGTTAAAAATAGAGCTACCTTATGATCCTACAATTGTACTACTGGGTGTTTGCCCCCAAAGATACAGATATAATGAATAGAAGGGCCATCTGTACCACAATGTTCATAGCAGCAATGCCCACAGTTGCCAAACTGTGGAAAGAGCCAAGATGCCCTTCAATGGACAAATAGATAAAGAAGATATGGTCCATATATACAATGGAGTATTATGCCTCCATCAGAAAAGATGAATACCCAATTTTTGCATCAACATGGACAGGAATGGAAGAGATTATGCTGAGTGAAATAAGTCAAGCAGACAGAGTCAAGTATTACACGGTTTCACTTACTTGTGGAGCATGAGGAATAACATGGAAGACAATGAAAGATGAAGAGGAGAAGTGAGTTGAGAGAAATTGGAGGGGGAGACAAACCATGAGAGACTATGGACTCTGAGAAACAAACTGAGGGTTTTGGAGGGGATGGGAGTAGAGGGTTAGGTGAGCCTGGTGGTGTGTATTAAGGAGGGCACATATTGCATGGAGCACTGGATGTAGTGCATAAACAATGAATTTTGGAACACTAAAAAATAAAAAATATGCATATACAATTTTTAAAAAGTTTACCTACACTTTTATAGTATACTCGTGTGGCAGAAATTTTCTATAAACAGTTTGAAAGAATGTTTTTTATCTTCTGCCATGTGCTGTTTCTGATGAGAGGTTTGTTTAATTATTGCTCAGTTTGAGGCAACCCATCTTTTCTCTCTGTCTAATGTTTCATTAAGAGAAGAATAGGTATAGATTTATTTGTTTATTTGTTTTTAATCCCTACCTGCTTTAAGTGAATTGTTGGCCATTTGTTGTAAATGTTGATTTCTTTTTTCCCTGGTCTGTTTTCAGACCACCCTAGAACTTCTCATTGCTTCTGGCTGGAGTTCTAAATCATACCCAGGTCTTATACTGGGTTAGGGCTCCAGTACATGGGTGTTTTTTGGAATATGGCTGATTCAGTTTAGTGCAGGAGCTGGCCGCCAGGCTCTAACTTCTTTCTTTGACTGTCTGGGTGTAGAGTTTAGAGCCTTAATTAAGGCTCTCAAACCAGAAAGAAGTGACAGCATTTTCAGCCTTTTCCCATTCCCAAATTTTATGCAGTAATCATAGCTCTATATAGTTTCTTTCTTTTCACAGAGTACTTCTCATTTCTAATTCCACTCAGTCCAATTCATGTTCCATGCTCCTGGATTCTACATCGAGGCTCTTGGAGGTCCACAAACTCAACCCTGCTCCTTGAGTTACTTTTCCAAGTAGATTTTTCTTGGAACATAGCACAGTAATTTTTTTTTAATGAAAAAAAATTTTTTTAAATGACAGACATGTAAGAACACAGATAACAAATTTACATATAGATAAACCATTCTAAAGAGCATAGACCCCATGACTGATAATCAGATCAAGAAATAGGATGTTACTGGGGCACCTGGGTGGCTCAGTGGGTTAAAGCCTCTGCCTTAGGCTCAGGTCATGATCTCAGGGTCCTGGAACCAAGCCCCTCATTGGACTCTTTGTTCGGCAGGGAGTCTGCTTCCCTTCCTCTCTCTCTGCCTGCCTCTCTGGCTACTTGTGATCTCTGTCTGTCAAATAAATAAATAAAATCTTAAAAAAAAGAAATAGGATGTTCCTAACATCCTAGAAGCTCGCCTCATTTCCCTGCTTAGTTACTAACTACACCTACAACCCCAAAACTCTCCTGACTTCCTCCAGTTTAGGTAATAAAGGGCTATGACTTTTCAACTATATTTTTTTGAATTTTATTTATCAATGCTATGAATTTGTAGCAGAGGTGGGAGGGATCTTAAAGTGAGAAAAATGATGATACCTCTCAAGGAAGTAGATCCAAATGGATATTTCTTAGACAATGCTTGTCTTCAAGGCCCTCTATTGTGAGGTTCATGACCAAGTCCCACCCTTCACGCCTATGTGTTTTCACTTGTCTAAAAGACCGAAGACACTGGAACCAACCTTTAATAATAGGAGCCAGTAAGCATAACATTAGCTATTTTTTGTGCTTCTATGGACTGAAAATATCAGGTTTAAGAGCATCTGCATTGATGTGAATAATAATGATACAACTTACTATTAAATGCTCAAATGTGCTTTTAACTTCCACCATAAAACTTCCTTTGGTCTCATTTTCAGAGATAACTGAGGGCCAGGGATATTGATTTGAGTCTTGTGTTTCTCTGGTTAGTCCTGTCAGTCTAAACAGATGCCATTTCTGTCTTCCAGATTACTATTAAAATAAGTGACTTGGGACATTGCACATGTGTCTGTGTGTTTTTTAAATGAAATCTAAAACTGGTAAAAATTATTTTGATTTGCCTTTTTTTTTTTTCTATGTAAACCCTAAATAGGGCTCATGAGTAGTGTCAGGTGAACTTGGCCCAAGTTTTCAGGAGAACTCACTCCTTCCCAAAGGATATAAAGAGAAGATTTATGACTCCAGGTGAAAAGCATAAGAAAGCTAGTGACTGTAGATGACTTTAGCTTTGGGTTTCTGGTTCACTGGGAGTCTAAAATGAAACTTGGCGATTACAGGGGGCATGCCGCCTTAAATGAGAAGAAAGTCCTTGCAGAATCTGTGCAAAATGAACTTCATTCTGTGGCTTTCTATTCGCTTATACTATGTCTCCAAAGACCATACAGCTAACTTGTAGAAAGTAGACTGTATTTTCATCTTGTGCTTAGATGTCGTCAACAATATTTTATGAATAGTTTGGAATTCCCAGTTTCTTCAATTAAAGCAAATCTTGATAACATTTTGCTTTACTTACAAGTATGCCTGGAACATAACCCCGAAATGGACTTAGTTCACATTGCAATATGACTTGGAACAGGAAATCAAGTTATGTCTGTTTCTATATCTCACACCATGTACATAATTCATTAAGGAATTAGAGCTCTGAGTTTTTGGAGTACTTTTTTCCTTGTATGGAATTTTTAATATGTAAGCCTGAATCAGAGTGTGTGTTTGTGATTTAAAAGTCCCCAAATTGAAGACTTTTGCAGGTGCATGTTGGCATGTGGGTGGGATCTAGACCATGGACGAGCTCACATTTCAGCGCCAAAGTAGCAAATGGGCATGGAATGAATCCTCTTTTGCCCCATTAACAACTGGCCTCCTAGGCAACATCTGGAGTTCACATAGGTATTTTATGACTAAAATAGCAGAAGTCACACCACCACGGGCTATAGTATTCCTAGGCTAAGAACGACAACACAGACATTGAAAGAACAGTCTCCTCATTGATTAAAAAGGCTCAAGTATATTTCTCCTCTAATTTATGAGGAATTATGCAAAACTGCCATTTATGGACATTGGCTCTACCTTCTGTTTCTAATTTAGTGCATCATAGTGCTCAATTGTCTCTTGTTATGCAGGCAAAGAGAAATGAGCAATACTTAGAAGGAGCCTCCTCCTTTATCTGGTCCCTGATTCTTCCTGCCTTGCTGTGTCTCCTTCCTTGATGTAGTCTAACCACACATGGGAAAACTGACCAAACTCATAGATGGCCAGACCATGGACTTTTTGATTCACCATGACGAAGGCAGTCAGTGTATTATGAAATTGACTTAAAGGCTATATTTAAGGCTGCATAGTTTCCTGCATTGGTTTTCTTAAACAAATAAAAGACCTTTCTCCTCCCTTGTTCAGATCCATTAAGTTGGATGAGATAAAGTACCTGGGGAATACAGAAATAGCTGACATTTTCCAAACAAAATTAAATCGAAAGAGGTCCCTGCATGCTTGGATTACTTCTTCTTGCTGAAGGAAGAGGCTCCTGTATTTGAAGAGAGAAATTAGAAAGTGTTTTCTCAACCCTCTGATGACATATCAAGAATAAATACTACTCAGGAGATTGTCATGACCATGCCATAGAGTTAATATACATGGAATGCTTCAAGAAGCAGCGTCCTTCTTCCATGGAGATCCAAAGACTGAATCAAGAAGAAATGACACATGACATAGGAGCCCAGGAACCCTGAATCCAGACCAATCCACTTCTAATGATTGTATAAGGGTTACTGCTTCTTCTTTTTTTTTTTTTTTTTTACTGCTTCCTTTTTTAATTTGTAAAGGCAAAATCTACATTTCCTTGATGATTTCTAATAGTTCAGTCAGAATATTCCAGATATATAAAAATAAACATCGTGTCTGGAGACATCAGCCTCACTGAGTTTACAATCTAGTGAAGGTGCCAGTGAGCAAGCATCAGGATGTGTTTAATGAGTTAAATTACCATGGTGCTCTGACAGAATAAAAACAGAGTGAGAATGGTCAGGAAAGACCTCTCTGAAGAGGTGAGACTTATACAGGTAATGGAAGAAAGAAATGCTAGTTTTTCAAAAAGCAGAGACAGGAAATTTCAAGACAGATCAACATATGTGAAGGCCCTAGGGCAGGAAAAGCCAGTGTTGGTTTGAGTAAGTGAAAACTATTGGAACTAGAACCTAAGTGAGAAAAAGAGAAAGTGGCAGGAAGAGAAGTGGGATAGATTTTCTTTTCCTTATCATGAGTAGTTAGAATTTTTAATTTAGAGGATACAGGAAACAAGAGGTCCATTGAATTTTACATTTTGCCAAGGGATTCTGAAGATCTTGAAGTCTAAGTAATTTTTTCCTGAGTAGTCATAGGAAACTAAACTGTTTCCTTAGGAATGTATATTGGGTAGAAGACCATTCTGAAAGTACTTGACATTTGCGTAGGGGCTTGAATTGACAAATATTTTTCAGAAGGGTTTTTTTCCTCTTCTAGAAAATGTTTCTAAGTGGGGAAGATTCAGGTTATGGCCAGCTTATCAAAAGGGATATTAATCCTTGAATACACAGGAAATGATGCCAGTTAGTTGAGATTATGTTAGACAATTTTTATTTTTAAAGTTCCCCTGATAAATATTGACCTGATTTTGAAACACTACAAAATCTGCATGGGGGATAAAGAACTATTTTCTTGGAGTAATGTTCTATGCATTGTAATGTTTCAATACATGGAATGGAATTCCATTTATATAAAGTTCAGAATAGCCAAAACTAATAGTGGATGCCGCTGGTAAAGAAGGGTTAATTGGAAAGAGGGATAAAGGAATGTTTTGGGATGATGGATATTTCCTGTATACAAAATAAATAAGTAAATAAAAATTTTGTGACTGGATCCCTAGGAGATTTTAATGCATGATCAGATCTGAAAATCCCAGTTATGGACAGAATACCTTGGTTAGGCTTGGCAGTGCAGAAACAAGAAAACAAAGCAAATGACAGAATTGTTAATTGTGGGGCTATTTGGTCAAGTTCATTTACTGAGGCAGAATGTGCTAAAACCAGTAATACTTCCATTATCTGAAAAATGTTAAAAAGGCATATTTCTAGTTTCCAACTCTATGATCCTGCCTTGGTAAGCATGAGGATGCCTAAAGTAGTCACCTTTCTCCCAGTCATCCCAGTGATTACGTTATTGAAAAGGTATTGATTTAAATATTTACTATACTTGAGATTATGGCCCACATGAAACTGTAAGCTTTGAGAAATTTTTGATGCTTTGCTAATATTGAATTCATGGAAAATAGTTACCAGGAGTTTAGAAATTAAGACTTGTACTTTATTGATTAAAATATATTTGATTTGTCTGTGTATTGATTTATTTGCATTTATTGCTTATCATGTTGGGAGTTGAGAAAAGCATAAAATGTCTTAACAAAAAGAGGTCATGGAGTAGCTGAGAAATTTAGCCATGTCTTAACATGACACCTGTAATAATTACCAGAAATATGTCTCTAGACATATCCCTTAGAAACCTGTTAATATTAGGAATATGATTTAGTTATTTAAGACTTTTCACGGTGACATGGGGAATTGTTTTTATTTTTTATATGTATGATCAGTACATTTTCAATTTTTCCTAAGTCTTCTTTAAAGAAAACCATCTAATTAAACAAAACAAAACAAAACAAAACCCGCCTACTATTTAAGAGTGATATATCTCACAATCTCACTATCTAATAGTGATATAGCATTTACTGTTTAGGCTGAAACTATAAATTGTGAGAAAACTGCTCCATCACCTCAAATCTATTTTTGGATCCGAAGTTTTCCAGACTGAATTTCTGTGTGCATGTGTGCCTCTAGGTTCACTTGCCTGTGTTCTTTTTCACTGATTTTCATTCAGAAAGTTTCCAAACACTGATGCTCCATCAATTACTCATTTCAGACCCGAAACAAGTTCTGATATCAATTCTAAACAACTAATAGGGACAGGAAAGAAAGGAGTCATCTAAGACATCTTAAAAATGCTCTCAAATGTAGGTCACAAAACAACTTTGTTCCTCCAGTGTAAACCTGGTAGTACTTCATCTGTAGGCTTTTGTGGTCTCCGCTCTTCTGAAATAGCAGGAAATGTTTTAACAATTAGAGAGAGCAAATTGTAAAGGGAAACACGGTAGTGAGTTACCAGCCGAGTCCTTAAATAAAACATTCCTTTCCTAATGTAGTCCTGACGCTGCTCTATCTTCTCTTAGTTGGGGCCACTGCATTGCCATAGGCAAGAATCAAATATACAGTAGATTGATAATGGTAATACACCAGCAATAGAACAAAAACACAATTATGATAGGAGCAAAGAAGACATGAACTGAATTTACCTTCAGGCATCTTTTTGGTTTCCCTTGAACAAGTTAAAATGCAGACTAATTTCAGCGATGTGTGTTTGTCTCATTTGCATTCTTTAAAAAGTTCCAACTTTTCTAAAATCAGATATTATTTTTATTTATTGTACCAAGCTTGGAAAAAGAAATGTTTCTATACAAGCTATGTATCCACTTACTTTTTAATTGTGGGGGAAGATAAGGGTAGGTATTTGAAACTAAAAATGCTCAGTGAGTGGAAAGAGAGGAGGTTCCGGAGAATATCTTTTTAAATTGCTAGTAAAATAATAAACACATTGTAAAGTAGGTTTCATACATTCTTGTTCAGATGAATTAACTCTTCCTAGCTCGATTCCATCCAGAACACAAAGAATTTGTTTTCAGTGGTTATCCCCCTAAATCTACCATATATAATATCTTTTATCTCTAGTTACTTGTAGTCTTAGATGAGCAAATTAACAAACTTATCCCAAAAGTTCAGTGGAGGGAGCTTCATTAAAATATTGGAAGTATTTACTGTATGAAAAAAAAAAAGATCCCTTTTTGAAAGTTGTTCTATGTGATGCTCTTGATATTAGATTTTATTATGAATAGTACTGTTACTCCTAAACTAATTATAGCATGATTTTTTACTAAGAATTAGCATCATAAACAACATAGGATTAGGTTCCTTTTGAATGAAGTACAATAATCAAGAAGAGTTCAAAAACAACTCCTTAAATATATATATATATCTTTTTTTTAATATGTGTGAGTATACAGAAAGACTCAAAGTTAGTAAACTTGAATTCAAATATGCCCTTTACTTATATCCCATTATAGAATATTTTTTAAAAACCTGGGCCCTGGGGTCAGACTTCACTGGCTCAAGGTTGTTCTCCAACACTTTACTAACTCTTTGACCTTCCACAAGTATTTGTATTACCAAATCTCACTTTTTTAATTAAAAAAAAAAAACTGGACTAATAATATGATCTGTATTGTTGGGTTCTATGAGGTTGATAAGAGAGAATTCATCTAAGGCATTCCACAGAGTATTTGCTTTCTTGTCTCTGTCAGTTAATGCTCAATTACTTAAAAGCAAATAGCTATGCATTTTATGCTAGCTGGTCTACCTTATTCTACCCCAGCCTTCATTTTAAATTATATTTCTAATTTTAGCATGTTCAGAAACATTTTGAAAAGAAAGAAAAGAAATGCAGTTATAAACAATTGGATCCATACTTAATACCAGATTTAGTAAGGACTAAATGATGTTAAAGAGAATGAATCTCTGAATCCTGGAAGATGTGGTGATTTCTTGTTCCTTTGAGTTTCTCATATTACCTCTAGGATATCCATTGTTTTGTATATTCTAGCATAGGGTATAAATCTATGAATTATTCTTCAACATCCCACACAGTTTGATTTGCTAAACCTGCAGACACCTAATGGTATTCTTCCTGGATATAGTTCTTTGAACCCATTTTCAATTATTTAAATCCAATTTTTATAACATTTAGAGTTCAATTTCTTTCTTCCTCAAGGATATTTATCTTGGGAAACTGCTTTTTTCCGTAACACGGTCACCTTTATTACCAGAAGAGTAAGTGAAGTACTCAGATTTATCTTTTATTTCTAGTTATAAATGTGTTTTCTGCTATATTTTATTTTCCACATTTTAATTTTTAGAATCCATATTACTTAACACCATTCCAGGCATATATATTTGCCATTAAATAAATGTTTGTTACCAATGATAGATATGTGATTAAAGAATAGGTGGTATGATAACTTTGTTATTTTTTTAGATGGAGCATTAAGTTTACACAGCGCTTCAACTCCAGCACTCAAAATGCAAAAAAAAAATTAGAGATTTTAGTTATGGGGAATTTCTAGACATGCAAAATGTAAGTGATTTGATTTGGAGGAAGACATATGTACCTGTTTGTTGTATCTGGAAAAACAGCTACTTTTTACTATTGATGTGAAACAAATAGTTGTATTCATTAGCAGATAGTCAATTTATCCAGAATTAAGGGAACATTAAAAAAGTGTCAGAGAGAAGAAACAAATAAAAAGTGCATTAGAAGTTTAACAAATCTGCTCAGAGATCAGAACTTATTCTACATGTGGAATCCATCAAGCTGACTTTAGTGGCACTTACAAACTTCCCTTTTCTGTAACTGTTCCTCATTAAACTCAGAGGGATCGAGGATAATTTTTTCAGTAATTTATGACATTTGTGTCTATTTGCAACAGTTGTAAAAATACAGTATAACCAGGAAACATCATAAAACACTCATAAACTCTCCTAAAGTCAGCCAAAGAGCGAGACTTTCCACAGCAGTTAATGATACAAATGTGAGCGAATTATCCCTCGGCAGAGGCTGTGTGAAATCTGTGAACTATGTAATGCATTTTAGCAAATATTTAAGGCATAAAAATAAAAACAAAATAAGTTTTGTATAAAAGAAAACATATACAGGAAAAGTCTTCAATAATTTCTGTCAACCTCTAGTATGAATTATTATGGGAGCAAAACCCACGTTACGGTAAAATATCTAGTCTTATCACATATTTTAAAATATAATGTTCTCTGAGAGGTTGTATATAATTTACCTACTTCTTAAAACCAAATGAGTTCAGTTTATTATAGGTGGAAAGTGAATTGCTTTCCGTATGGAAAATGCAGACTAATATTCTATAAATGGACAATTTCATAAGAAATTGCAAACATGGGAAATACACATTTATAAAATTACTGATATATATGTATATGAATATATCACCTTAGTTTCATTTTATTGTGAATGACACATATTGTACAACTTTTAGAGTACTATCTGAAGGATTTTTGTGCTCCCAGGGTTCACATTTTACAGTTTCTTGCACTGCTCCATGTGAAAAAAATTCCAAAGTAATGCTGGCAAAGAATTTTGCTACCCAGTTGATAGCACTTGCTGACTTCAATTTATTTTCTACTTTCTGAGTTCTGATATATTTTTGTATTTATTGGAATATGTGAGACCTTTCCTCCCCAAACCATACAAGAAATGCCTTAGACCTAAATTGCCATGGTCAGACTGATTTCTTCCTCAGAAACTAAGCTGTTGAGAAGATTAAGAAGAGATGAAGTTTTCATTGTTATGCTACTAGTTTGAATCATTCCTAGACTGAACATAATAAAAATCAGGTCACATTCTAAGTTAACTTGACATCAGCAACACAATTCCCACTGTTATTACTGACTGGATCTTTGGGGATGCCTCTTTCTGGAATTCAAAGATTATTCAAGCACAAAGATGAAACTCTTGTTACAGAGAGCCTTTCTAGTCCCCATCTGAAAGAAAAAAAAAAAAAAAAAAAAAAAAAAAAAAAAAAAAAAAAGAAAAAAAAAAAAAAAGGTGGTAATACCTTGGAAGAGTTACTAGCCAGACTACACTTACTCTGATAGCTTTCCTTCCCAAGAGATTCAGAAAAATGAAATATTAGGGGAAATATATACACATTGTCATCACTATCTCTGCTAAACATAGTAAAAGTTGTATGATCAGTTTCTTAGTGATTGCACACAGCAAGATAAAATAGGCATGCTAAACACAATGGCCTTTATGGAGAGTTATGGC
Source organism: Mellivora capensis (assembly GCA_004024625.1). NCBI lineage: Eukaryota > Metazoa > Chordata > Mammalia > Carnivora > Mustelidae > Mellivora > Mellivora capensis. The sequence goes on along the minus strand of PISX010003755.1, from coordinate 108,294 downwards.
CAATGAAATAAATTTAGTTGACCTATATCCTTTCCAGAACTCCCTACATCCAACAAACCCTTAGTTTCTGAGCACGTTTCTCTGGTCATCGATCACTGAAGATTTTAAGATCCAAACAGTGGAGTCATAGATAACAAAGAAGAAAACATTTTTTAAATAATAAAAGAAAAAAGGAGAAAGCAGAGTGGTGAGCTTCAAATGACTTCCTCAGAAGTCATCAAGTATAAGGAAAGAAACAGAAGAAAAGAGAGATGCAAAGGCAGTCAGTTCCCCTTATTTTCCTAAGTTGGAAATACTGACTGAGGAGATCACACCTCTTTCCATGAATACTCTATCACAAATATCCATAAAAACAAATACATTAAATATACAAATACTTACCTATATGTGTATATGTTTGTTTAAAATGAAACTGCTTAAGTGGGTTGGATTGGAAAATATGAATTTATTGAAAAGCATGACAAATAGCTAAACTGATTGAATACTAGGATGGACATAGTCCAAAAGTCCTCTGTAAACTCGATTTCTTTGTTCAGGCACCAGCAACATAGAATATTGACATTACAGAATTTAAACACACTCATGACACTTACATCATTATGTCACATGCTGTTAATCACCTAGCATGCTGTGAAATCTGCTAACCTGCTATAAAATACAGACTTTTTTTTTTTTTAAATGTTTCAGCTTACTGCCTTTCTTTTTAAGAGTGACCTGAAATTGATGTTTTCAAGACATGGCCAAACATTTATGACAGTAGTCGCAGAGGAACACCAAGGAAACCTTGGTTGTATATAAGCTCACAAACATCCATTTAATAGCTCTCTGTTTGTATATGGGAGAGAGTTCTCTACTCTGACTAACCAAATATGTGTTGAGAATTCATAGACAAAGAGACAATGAAGAGGTCATCACTGGTGAGATTTGTGCCCTAGAGTTTGCTAGTAATAATTTGCATGTCATTCTCCATCCTTTCATAAAGATTATAAATATGAAAATATGAGAGCAACACCTGAGATATTCTATTAGCTATGAAGGTTGCTTATTTTCTTGCTTCTTCAAGTCTGTTCTCTAGACCTCCAGATGGGGTCTTGAGTCTCTATCCTTTGAAGCATGAGAGTGTCTAGAAAAATAGTTTTGGTGGATTTTCTTTTTCCAATAGCCTCATATTTAAAAGCAGGCTTGATATAATGAGGATACTACACTTAATTCTATTGTCTTTGTAGCTTTCATGAACTACCACAGAAATTGTATAATAAGGAGGATTTCTGATGAGATTCTGTTAAATGAAATGAGTTTTCACCCATGTCCTCAATCCATGGGTACCCAATGGAACAGATAGTTCTTAGTCCTCTCTCTCTCTTTTTTTTTTTCCCTTTTAAATCAGTGTAATCTTGCAGCAAGAAAGCAGCAAGTCACTGCTCCTCTATTTCAAGTGTCACAGGTATTTCCTTTACCAACCACTATTTTTTTACATCTCTGTAATAAAAATGGAGCAATGTGAGATGATTGGTTTTAAATGCCATTTTGTGTGTTGTGGAGTGGTGGAAATGGAGCATTCAAAGTTTGGGGCATAGCCTTCACTTATTCCAAAAGGCCTTTACATGTGATTTCAGGTAATAGTGCATATAATACACAAGCCAGTTTCCTATTTGATAACATTTTTGTATTTTTCTTCTATAATTCTGTCTAGTTGGGAGGGAAGATTGTTAACATAAAGGATAAGGAGATTGCATAACTATTTGGCAGAAAAATAAGACTTCTCTTTTGGGAAAAGAATGTTTAAAGGATAGATTTGTGTTGCTTTGTTCCTAGCAGCCTAGCTCTGCCATACGGTGACCCAGGTTGAATGCGCAACTCCATTACCTAGATAGAAGGCAGTCATCCTATGATAATGAGTAGGTAAAGAAAACAAACAAGCAATTTCAACCAATATTTGGAACTTATAATTTCAACTCAATTGAAGGGGAAACTTTGTGATATGTAGTTGAAAGATAATTTATGAAGCACTTATGGATTTTCAAATTATTTTAAGTCTATTAAAGATGTATTTAGTTGTTAAATATTACTATTATCAATAAACTGCTCCTTAACAGATGGAATGGGAAAATTTATCAAGTGGAATGAGTCTTTAAAAATGTAATATAAAAATAATATCGGGGCACCTGGGTGGCTCAGTGGGTTAAAGCCTCTGCCTTCGGCTCAGGTTGTGATCCCGGGGTCCTGGGATCCAGCCCCACATCAGGCTCTCTGCTCGGCAGGGAACCTGCTTCCTCCTCTCTCTCTGCCTGCCTCTCTGCCTCCTTGTGACCTCTGTCAAATAAATAAATAAAACCTTTAAAAAATATATCATGTGGTTTCTATAAAATGACCTATAGTTTTGCTTAAATTATATTTCTTTGGTATGATTGAAAAACAATCTGACAGCTATCATAGGGACATAAATATAAATATTCAGAAATCCAAGTAATTAAGGATCACTACAATTATAACTTTTAGCTCTGCCATTTAGATACGTTTAATGGTATATTTTAAGCAAAATCTAAGGCCCATAATGAATAAACTACGAAAACGTTCTTTATTTTTAAATTCTGAACTTACACGGTATGCTTTATATAGGAGCTGATATTAATCTTTCCAATATATTAAGTGAGGTTCTGTAAGGACCTATTTTATATTTTTATATTTTAGCCAGAGGTTTCCCTGCTCCCCTTCCCCCAGGGGATTTACTTAAAAACAAGTCCCGGAAACCAGCCTCTGGTAACAAAGCTCAAATACAAGGGTGGGTCAGGCCAGGTGGAAACATCCGATCAATGGGGGAGATGCATACTGTCTCCCTAGTAACCGAGGAGAATGGGCCCTGCCCTTTGGGAGCCTTTGCGGTGCCAATCCTGACCAAGGTGAGATAGGCTGGTTCAAATGTCTACGGGTAAATTGTAATTCAGTTGGTCACCTAGCATGACTGTGCAGCTTTCTCTGTGTGTTACAATTTCATTGGCCACCTGTGTGTGGCCAGGTCCAACCACATGGCCTTTGCCCTTTAAAGCTAGTCTGTGAAACAGAGAAGGGTCGCCCTCTCTTGTAAGAGGTGCGTCCCAGAATGTTCGGTTAGATTCTTGATGCTTGGCGCAAAATAAAGCTTTGCTTGACCTTCGCTTTTAATCAGTCTCACTCCTTTAATCACGGACCCATTTTGGGGGCATAATAGTTCATGGCCTTTCTGCAGTTAAATTAAAAAAATATATTGATGGAGAAACAAAACAACAATAATGGTAAGGGTAGAAAATTATCTCAGTGAGAAAAGCAGCATTTGGAGAATCTCATTTTATAGAATAAAAAGATGATTGGAAAAGTAATAGGGAACACTAAAAGTACAGTTTTATACTGTTTCTTCACAAGTGGCCAAGAGAGAACAAATTTGAAACTAAAATAAATCATTTTATTTTATTTTTTTTAAAGATTATATTTATTTACTTATTTGACAGACAGAGATTACAAGTAGGCAGAGAGGCAGGCAGAGAGAGAGGAGGAAGCAGGCTCCCTGCTGAGCAGAGAGCCCAATGCGGGGCTTGATCCCAGGACCCTGGGATCATGACCTAAGCTGAAGGCAGAGGCTTTAACCCACTGAGCCACTCAGGCGCCCCTAAAATAAATCATTTTAAACAGGATTAATATAACAAATGTCCCTGGGTCACAAATATATATTGAATGTCCTTTTACCCTCCATGAGAATCATTCTAAGTCATTCTAAGGATCACTTTCTATCACATGGATGCACGAAGCATATTTGTTGGAAGCAGAGTTGCCCAATGTAGTTAATTTAAAATCATAATGTAGTGGATGGCATGTAGGACTAAGTCAGATTTGGTTGTGTTATAGCTCCTACTACTTACTACCTGAATAAATCTTGAAAGACAAATATTGAATATGTGCCACTTGTTTTAACTGTAAAATAAGTAATTCCTGAAAAGAGCTTGATTAAAGATATTAGATTAAATGAGATATGCAACATGGCTTATTTTAGATTCTCATAAACCATAAAATCTCTTCTTATCCTTGTCAGTTATCTCCTGAGATATAAAAATGTAAAAGTTTAAATTGATTTGGAAACTTTGGTTTCTATTTATGATAGAATGGTAATACCAAAACTCTCTTTAGGATCAACTAGGAAAGCTTGATATCTCAGAAAAATCTGTTTGAAATATGTGAGGGTTGCTGAGGACCCAGAGCTTTTGAGGCCAAGATAGAAAGAGGAACCATAAAAACATGTGTACATATTTTTATTTTTATTTTATTTTATTTTATTTATTTTTTTACCTTTGGGCATTTGTTAATTATTGGTGTGAGACCAACATTTGACAATCTAGGAAGTGTATAAGAATCCAACAATTTTCTTCTATATTGTGGGTCTGGCTTACACAAAATGTGAATTTTGAAATGTCAGGGTATACATTACATGAGCATCCATTTTTCTGGGGAGAAGAGAGGTATAAGGAAGCATGTAAGTATTCAACTCTTTTTCTCCTGAGGCACTTGGTGAATCTTAAGCTTCACAAAGCAAGAGGCTTTAAAAAGCAACCAAAAAGCCACAGAAAGGACAGTCAATTTTTCTGGGGCCTCGTGGTGTAGACTAGACCAATTTAGAATTCAGAACTTTCCAAGAAGTAAAGGAGCTTTTTGGGCTATACCTAAGCAGTGATACACAGCCAGAGAAAGCATTATGAGAAATGTTCCCAGACTCAAATACATTCAGTACTTATCTGAATTAGGGTAATTTTTCCCATTCCAATATTGGAGAAGCAAACTCATAAAGAAACATAGAGTTAGGATCTCTCAGAGATTCTACACATTTTTGTACATAGAATCTGGAATTCCATAAAACAAAACAGGCATTTAAAAAAAGGGGGGGGGAGCAAGAGTAGAAAAAAAGAAGATAAAAATGCAACCAATTTATTACACAGATTTGCAATTATAAAACATTGTTTTCATTTATGTGATTCATGCAAAATATTGATAGCAAGATGAAGAATTCTAAACAAAGTAGTCTGAAAAGAGCTTCCATGTAATCTTTTTACCTTGGTTCCTAAATTTAACTATAGTAGGCTGATTTAATTCCAACAAATACATTTATTTCAAATATGCAGAGGCTTGGAAATTATGGAAAACAAGTAATTAAAAATTTGAGAATTATAAAATGTAGCAAATGAAATTAAGAACTAAGTAGATGGACTTAATGACAAAGTAATTCAATAAGGAGGTAGATTAAGAGTGCAGAAGAATGGAATAGTTCCTGGTAGTGTAGGAGAGTAGACAACATCTTGCTGAATCAAAAATAATAAAAAAATAGGGGCGCCTGGGTTGCTCAGTGGGTTAAAGCCTCTGCTTTCAGCTCAGGTCATGATCCCAGGGTCCTGGGATCGAGCCCCACATCGGGGTCTCTGTTCCGCGGACAGCCTGCTTCCTCCTCTCTCTCCCTGACTGTCTCTCTTGCCTACTTGTAATCTCTGTCAAATAAATAAATAAAATCTTTAAAAAAAATAAAAAATACACCAAAAGCCCCCACAAATATATAAACACAAGGCACACATACAAGAATAAAAGATGCATGAGACATAGTGGAAATATGTGAGATGTTTAAAAGTGTATGAGATATTTAAATTGAGTGTTGTAGAAGGGTCCAAGAGATGAAATTAAATGAAACTCATATTTGAATAAGTCACCTTTTAATTTTTACTAATGAAATACCTCAACTCACAGAGTCAACATACGTTACATATCCAAAGTAAATGACACCAATGCACACCATACTCAAGCTACTGAAAAACCAAGACTAAAGAGATCATCGTATTACTGTCATGACCTAATAGTCATTTTATCTAAGGTATGTTTGTATATATCTGCTCAGTTCATTTATGTAGTAATTTTTAATTTTAATACTCAACAAGAAATCTGATTATCCTTATTCCTAAGTTCCTAGAGAACATTTCGATTTACCCTCTTTCACTTAATCTCTCTAGGATTCATTTTCACTATCTGTAAAAATATAGTTAAGCAACACACACACAAAAATGACCAGAATTATATTATTTTTAAAGGAGCAACAACAAAACTGATAGCTCAGCCTTCAACAGAAACAATGGAAGCTAGAAGATATTGAAAATAGAGATTTAAAATCTATTATTTAAATGGTGGATGCTAGTTCTTTAGTATACTCTACTTCTGTCTTGAGTTCAGGCTCACAATGAATTAGAACATTTTTCACAGACCTTAAAAATACTTTCTATATTGTAGCAGATCATAGACTTTTGCTTTTATAACTTTGAAAACCAACCTATTCTTTAGTGTTCTCAGGAAAGATAAATTACAGTCACAGGGCTATCATTGAATAGTGCAACACTGTTCTCTTGGTCAGCTATGATGACTTGTTCCTATAACTGGGTGTCTTTTTGAAACTTCTGAGTTCAAAACAATAAAGCAATATATGCAATGTTTCTTAGTGTTCGATTGCTTTTTCCTCTTTATGCATTTTATGTTTAATTTGTGTTTTTTAATAGTAGAAATGAAAAGTAATCCTATCAATTACTTCATAAAGATATGCTTAAAAATGACAACTTAAAAAAAAAGTAATGGTGGACAGTGTTTATCAAGACTTGAATATAACTAGAGATTATGTGTTTCAAAATATGGAATAGAGCCAATACTTCCTTGTTCCATTGTCTTCTTAGAGTCAGCTTAATTTGAAACTCAGCCTTAATGTTTCAGGTTATAACACATAAATAAATGAAAATAAACATAAAATAGTACGAGAATTAGTATAAAAAAGATATATTCCAAAAATATATCACTGTCAAAATGGCAATGCTGGAGGGATGCATAATGCATGAGATGCACAGTACACTCTGTCTTTGTGGAATTTCTCCTAGTTGCATCTTGGTGGGATCTTTACTTCATCTTTGCTTATCAAACACTTCTCATCCCAAGAAACTTAAAACCTTTAATATCATTAGTCCTTTTAAATGTTGTGCTTGCCTCAAGTTTTCTGCCTTGCCTCCCTCCAGTAGTCGTCCATTTAGCTATAATTGTGGCTCAGTTGGTTAAGCCTCTGCCTTCAGCTCAGGTCATGATCCCAGAGTCCTGGGATCAAGCCCCACATTGGGCTCCCAGCTCAGCAGAGAGCCTGCTTCCCTCTCTCCCTCAGCCTACTGCTCCCCTTGTCTGTACTCTCTCTCTCTCTTTGTCAAATAAATAAATAAAATCTTTAAAAAACAAAGCAAAATAATTATTTAGCTATAACTTAGTAGGCGACTTCTAAATAAATGTAGGAGCTAACTTGGAAAGCAGCCAGGTTAGTGCTTTGAACATATCAAAGTGATCAGTTTATGTGTTATGCAACCCCTCTCCACCGCCCCAGTAGTTGTGCCTATGGTTTGATACATCAGTGAAACCTCAACTACTTTTTTTTTTTTTTTTTTAATCCCACTAATTCTGGTCTAATGCTTGAAGGACTAAACTTTCCACAATTTCTTCTGGACTTAGGCCAGTATTATTAAAAGGAGCTTTGTCTTAGAAGTTTCAGTCTCATAGTTGCTGAAACACCATTCATTCCACAGAAAACTTTACTTCTTTGAAAAGTTAGAACTTGTTAAGAGTTTAAATTTCCATTGTGTTCTTGTAAACGTTGTCTTAGCAGATACTGCTGTTTGAAAGTTGCACCTTTATTTGAACCTTGTTAATAAGAACAGGGCCCATTTAATTTGGTAAATAGAAAACTATCAACATCTTTCATGTGTAAAACAAACCAAGTCAGACATTGATTTAAAAAATAAATGAGGTTCACAAAACACAGTAAATTAGTGAGTGCTTTCAAAGAAACAAAGCCAAAAGGATACACATGCCGATATGCAGAAATATATTTATTATAAAGTGTTGGCTTATGCCATCGTGGAGGCTGAGAAGTTCCATGATCTGCTCTCTACCACTGGAGCCCCAAGATGATGGATGTCCCAGCTCAACCACAGAGCAAATCTTTCCTTCCTTTGTCTTTTTTATCTTTTCAGGCCCACTACAGATTGGATGATGCCAAATGGCACTGGTGAGGGTGATCTTCTTTACTCAGTCTATCAATTCAAATGCTAAACTCTTACAGAAACACACTCACAGATGCACAGAGAAATACTGTTTCTTCCTCTATCTGGACATCTCTTAACCTAGTCAATTAAACACATAAAAGTAACCATCACAATCAGGAAGTTTGAAATTAGCTTCCATAATACCTTCTGTAGGTAAAACAAAACAAAAATAAACAATGACATTCAATACTGAAGATAATAGCTTTCCATAGAACAGAGGTAGTTTCTGAGACATGAATTCATAACATCAGTGAATAAAAATACTACTGACATTTTAGTTGGGCTAGGTGGTTACAGAAAATTGCATATCCGGTTAGAAAAACAATTACATAATGTTGACTTGTTTGGCATTATGGAAACATTGGATTGGAAAACATCACATGACTGTATTTCAATGATGCAGGAAAGCCCAGCTTTACCTTATCCAATCTGAGTATAAGCAAATATATCTAACTCTTTTTTAGTTATTGATAGTATGTACTACAGACTGTTTTGGTTGACTACAGGGATGATTCTTGGGTACTATTTGAGGTAAGAGAAAGTTAAAAATTATACACAGTTATAGAGTCATAGTAAATAAAATATGCTGAGTTCAAGAAGGTCAGTTCTTGTTTAAGGGAAAGAACAACCCGTTAACCCTTGCTTTGCTAATCTGTCATTTAATGATTTTATCCTTTAAAAAAGTGTACTTTTAGATGACCTTAAGATTGAATTGCTCTAATAAACTACTCAAATTGAAATAATAAGCCCTGCGTATGGAATGTCCCCTGCTGTTGTGACTAACAGTTATTTTGAAAAAAAAAATTCAGTTTATTAATGATATCATGTGAGGTTTACAAAAACATGGGTACTTAGATTTATGTAGAATATAGTTGATCAGGTCCTACTAAATTAAATTTAAAAGAGTTATTGTATATTATAAATAACTCTTAATAAACAGCATATTTGTGTTAATCTTTTCTTGTTTTCCTTGTCAAATATTGGTAGATATATTAATCCAAATGCCAATAATGTTTTGACTCTTTACCTATCTCCTAGGGGAGAGTGCTTGTTAAATATATCATACACTTGGTTTTGTAAACTTGCGTGTTATATATATGACCAATACCTCTGTGGTGAATAAACGTTCTACTGATCAAATGTAAAAATTCACAGCTGCTCCTCCATAGCCCCCAGCTTTCTCATATTTTTCCTGTCATTGCTAAGTCTAATTGTTTGCACATTAGCTTTTAATATAAAACCAGCCAGATATAGCCAAGTAAGATTTAATAATAATGGTTAGATTTATAAGCCCTTTAAGAGCCAGGAAGCTCTATGGCATTCACATTCCCAAAATTGCATAAATGTGGATCCTGGGAATGATTGCAGGACATGTAGTAAGTTAATAGCTAATCTGGACAACAATAGCATTTTATATGCCTATAATTTTTACAATTCTCAGAGCACTTTCCCCAAATTATCTCATCATATCCTCATGATAACTCCAGGAATTAAGTACTACAAGCACTATTTTTTAATCTTCTTTCTTTTTACAGAAGTGTAACTTTGGGAATAGAGAGTCTGCAAGACTTAACCAAAGTCACAAGGTTAGCATGAGGACTAACTAGTAGAAAATCATAATCTCCTTGGGAATAGCCACTATTCCCTTAAAATATTTTCTGAATTCTTACTATGGGCCAAACATTATTTTAGGGATACTGCTGTGACTCAACAGATTGTCTGTTCTTTTATAGCTTTATATTCTAATGAGGAAGGTAGAGAGTAAACATGTTAATACTAGAATGCCTATAATAATAAATGTTATAAAAATTAAAATACAGTAATGGGGTGAACGCATTGTCGTTGAGGTGATAGAATAGCAAAGGACAGACTGTCTGATGGGGAGATACTAACATAACCTAAATGATGGGAATGAATAAGCAATTGGACAGTCTTGGAACAACATTTTAGGCAAAAAGAACAGCATTTATACAGGGGGAGGAAAGCATCGGAGGTGTATTGGACAATGTGCTTTCAGACTACTGAGATTGTGGGAGAGTGGAAAAGAGGAGGGCAGATAGAAGATTCAGGTAAGGTGCTTAGGTTTTATTATCAGGTGTGTCTGGAAGTCACTGCATTAGTTTAGCAGAGAGGAATTTTTTTTCTTTCTTTTTTTTTTGAGAGTGAGAGAGAGCTTGAGTACCAGAGAGTGTGCTCAGGGGCAGGGGGAGGACAGAGGGTGAGGGAGAGAGAGTCTTAAGCACAACGCTTGATCTCAGGATCATGAGATCTTGACCTGAGCCAAAACCCAGAGCTGGGCACTTAATTGTCTGAGCCACCAGGTGCCCTAATTTTCATATCATTTTTTAAAATCAAAACTAATTTAAAACTATCTTTTATCAAGGAAAAGTATGGTTTTTAGAATCAGCTCAACATTCAAATCTTGGCTACATTTTTGTACGTCATGCAGTATTCAGGAATCCACTTTATTCATTGGGAAATGGATGAATAATGAGTGTCTTAGAGGACTAGTAAAACACATGAATTTATAACATATATAACAGTCACTGGATTTTTTTAATGAAGTAGCATTATCAGTTTAGAAAATGTTTATTAAAATTAGGTTTTATTGGTTGAATATAAGCTATTTATATAATGATTAACTACCTTGGATGTTTATTTTTTACGTAAGTATTTTAAAATATAAATGGACAAAAGATAGGCTATATAAGCTTGTCCTTTATATTTTGGTCTTTAAATTTTAAATGAAATGGAAAATCTAATACTGTAAAAAACATAAAATTATACCAGATGGCAGTAGCATACAGGTGCATCTCTGGAAAGCAGAAAGATATAACACACATTAATAATGCAAATTCTCCAAGAGAAAAACCTGCATTTGCTCATTTAGATAGTCAGTGTATTTGGTTATGAACTTATACACATCAGGATGTTTTTTAAAGATCATTAATAAAGAACTAGTGAGAGATGACATCAGTGGGAGGTGGCATTTATAAAAGGTTTTAGAAGATAATGGTAAAAGTCCTGAGCACAAAATTAGGTTTTTCACAACTTTTAAATGTTAATGAGTATTCCAAACTTTACTCACATTGTTCTGTAAAAAAATTCTGAAGTCTTCCTTTCCTATGAAAAAATGTAAAAAAAAATCTCAAAAAAAGAAAAGATTACTCCCCCAAATCAATAGCAACAAAGACAAATACCTTAGAAGACACATACAATTCTCAATGCGCTAAAAGTTTTGTAGAAAAACACAGGCTTATTTTAGAAGATAAAGATAAGATTTTTTTTTTAATGAGAAATAATTTTTATGAGTGCAATTATTTATGAGGCTCGATGAGCTGAAGTTCATAGTGAGAACCATTATTCAAAGAAAAAAAAAAGGCCTGGGCTTTTTACAAAAGAACATAACTTCACTGTATTCACCATATTTCATGCAATTGCATTCTAAGAGTGCTTTATATGGTTAAATTACATAAGACCTTGGATAGTACATGTATATTATGTGATGTAAATTATAGAAGTGTGTAAATATATTGTGTTGTGACAAAATGAAACAGTCAATCACAAGAGAGCTGAGGGAGAAATGTAGAAAATAAAAGGGAGATATTTTTATATAGTACTTACAGAGAAAGAATGCCCTGTTGTAAGGATAGAATAAAAGAAATATCCAGATAGCAAATTGGATAGAGGACTGAAAAAAAATCATGACAGGAAAACAAAATAACAGGCTTGGATAGTTCACTGTACTGGGCGGTTTTCAGAAGTTGGCTCAAACTTCAGTACAGTCATTTAGCTTCAAACACATTGACAAAGATCAAAAGAGAAAATCTCAGCAATTAGATTCACAGCTCTGTGGATTAGAAACTCAATCTGTGGTGTTGGAATAAAGCCAAGGATCTCTGGAGAAGGTGCCTAGAAGTGCCATGTCTGTGGGGTAAAGACAGTTTGGGTAGTAGAGAATTAGTAATTCTGTAGAAAGATAAGGAGTTACCACAAGACACAAAGCTTGAAACCAAGGGCTTGGGTGGGATTCTTAAGCATTAGACTGAGGCTGAAAAAAAAAATTGGCTCTTACTTGGGTTTCAGTTTTCAGTAAACCAAAAAGTGAGAGCATAGAGAGAAGAAGGAACAAATACACATCTTGATGACAAAATGTGATGCAAATATTCTACTAGTTATGTAACTGAATCTGGGATATCCTCAATCTCATCTTTTGAGTAGGCCATATTGGTTATATGTTGTATATACATTAAATAGGACGTAAAAGATAGTATTAAATTGCTCCCAGTGAAAGAATTTAAGGTGGGATATTCAGCTGAGGCCCTTCTGATCAGCAATGCCTCATCACAAGAAAGAGAAACAAACAAACAAACAACAACACCACAGTTGACCACTACCTTTGAAAGAGACACCAGGCAAAATTATGAAATAGCTTACATTCTTTTAATCTAAGTATTGAGGAAATCAAAAGTGTAATGACAGTCTGACAGTTGTAGTTTTAAACAAAACTATGTAAGTCAATACTATATTTTGTCCTGACTTGATGACCCCACCATTTGTTAATAAAATTATAAGAGGAAAAAAAAAAAGCCATTCATTTACATGAACAGGAATTAGCACTTCTCTATCCAGTTCTATCTTGGGAGAAAATCTAGGGAGAATATAAGAAGAATTTATGTTTTAGACCAGGAAGAAGAAAAGTAGTCACAAAGGGCTAATCTGAACCTACATGTTAGACATACAGAATTACTTCACACTGCCACTCCATTTATTCTCTCACTAAATGGCTGGAATCAATGGTAGGAGCTGAATCATGTGTTATCTAGTCTGTTCTAGTGTCACTGTTTACATCACATCCTTTACTCTCTTATATTTGCCATTATCCCCAGAGGATTGGAGATATTTGAAGTGAAGGGGACTCAAACAAGAATACAAGGTTGCTGTAGATGATAAACTTTGAATGCTACTATGTGACTAATTCTGGATTGGTAGATCAGTTATCCAGCCTAGGAAACTGCAAAATTTGGACAAAGAAATGAGAGGAAAACAAACAAAAACCCATATAAACAAACAAACAAACAAACAAACAAAAATCCCACTCAAGCTGAACTTAAACCAAATTCCAAATTTTATAAGTGGATTCAATGTTAACAAAAATACCCTATAGAATCAAAGATTAGAGCATAAAATTACTCCAAAAAACTATATAGAACTTAAAATTAAGTCTAGTCTAATAAACTCATAGTACAATGAGACATATTGTAGGTTGAATAAACTCTAGCTTGGAGACAATGAAAAAAGTGGTGAATTTTGAGAAACTACTTGATGTACTCTCCCCCCCCAAAAAAAATAAAAAGTGATAAAGATATATTTTTTAAAGATTTTATTCATTTATTTGTCAGAGAGAGAGAGAGAGAAAGAGAGAGAATGCACAGGCGTGGGAGGGGCAGAAGCAAGCTCCTTGATGAACAAGGAGCCTGATGTGGAACTTGATCTGATGACCCTGGGATCACGACCTGAGACAAAGGCAGACAGACACTTAAACTACTTAGCCACCCAGTCGTCTCAATAAAGATATATTTTTTAAGAAAACAAGGGACAAATTTCATATTCTATTTACAATTAAAAAGAAAGACACAAACAACATTTGTGTATAAAGCAACAATAATTGCATTGACACTATAATTTGTAGAGCAAATAAAAAACCATTGGTATAGAAAGAATATATGCAAAATTTAAGAAAGACAGCAATCCATAGATTGAATAGTCTGAGAAATAAGCAGGATAAATATAAACTTACAACCACACATTTTATAGTAAATTTGCAAGTCATGACTGATAAAGAGAAGCTATTAAAACCATCTGAAAGAAAGGAGAAATTGTGTGCAAAGAATTAAGTCAAGCTGACCACAGATTTCCCACTTGACAGATGATAAAGGATAAATATATTGAAATAGCTAAGGGAAGATAGCTCCATAATTACATACCATCCAAACTAACACTCAGCACTGAACAATATGTGAAGAGACACAAAAATAAGAGAGTTAATATCCTCTGACCAAAAATAAAATAATTGATAAGTGAGAACATTGAAAACAGAGAGAGAGGGAGAAAATGGTATAAGAAACACTATAGAGGGGTGCCTGCATGGCTCAGTGGGTTAAGCAACTGATTCTTGATTTCAGCTCAGGTCATGATCTCAAGGTCTTGAGGTCAAGTCCCACATCAGGCTCCATGCTCCGCATGGATTCTTTTTTTTTTTTTTTTTTTTAAGATTTTATTTATTTGTCAGAGAGAGAGAGAGAGAGCGCGGAGGCAGAGGGAGAGAAGCAGGCTCCCCGCCAAGCAAGGAGCCTGATGTGGGACTCGATCCCAGGACGCTGGGATCATGACCTGAGCTGAAGGCAGCTGCTTAACCAACTGAGCCACCCAGGTGTCCCCCTGCATGGATTCTTAAGATTTTCTCTCTCCCTCTCCCTCTGCCATACTCCCTTTCTGAAAAGAAAGAAGAAGAATAAAACGTACAGCACAGAAAGTGTCCACAGCTAATTTTATTGACTGACAATTAATAATAATTATTTTGGGTTTAAAATTATGTAAAACTAAAATTATATAACAAAATAAATGAGAAAGAAAATTCAATATGTCATAAATATTCATAAAACTTCATGAGATTCCCTTAATTTTATTAAGTAGGACTTAGAATTAATATGTATTGAAAATGTAAGTCACACCATGACTTATACCTGCATCCTTCAGGCCAGGAAGATATAGGAAGAGGAGGCATATCAAGAATATTATCAGTACGGGGCACCTGGGTGGCTCAGTGGCTTAAGCCTCTGTTTTTGGCTCAGGTCATGATCTCAGGGTCCTGGGATCAAGCCCTGCATCGGGTTCTCTGCTCAGCAGGGAGCCTACTTCCCTTGCTCTCTCTCTGCCTGCCTCTCTGCCTACTTGTGATCTCTGTCTGTCAAATAAATAAATAAAATCTTTAAAAAGAAAAAAAAAGAATATTATCAGTGCAATTAAAATTTTTAAAAAGGCAGGGAGGTGTAGAGAGAAAGCAAATAAATGAAAAGCATATGCTAAATAAGATGGTATTATAACATGCATAACATATATTTATAATATGGTTATATTTGTTACATAATGTTATATTTGTATATACATATGTATTATTAATTTTCCTACTAAAATATAAGATTGCATTAGTAACAACTCCAGCAATATAAAACCTGCTATATCCTACTTATGAGGCACACATAAAACAAGCACAATATATGGTGATAAGAGAGGTATGAAAGCAGATATGCCATATAAACATTGGCAAAAAAAATGGAAGGTAGAGAAATATTAATATGTACTTCATGGTGGAGGTATTAATGAATGTTATACTTGGCACTATATAATAGTAAAAGAAAAAACACAAGTCTTTCAAGGAGATGTAAAAATCATGAATACATAATCATTTAATATCATGTCCTTCAAGTATATGAAGTATAAAATTAAAAAGTTTCAAGAAGCAATTAATAAATCGGCAACCACAGAAAAGTTACCTTTTTGTTTTTTAAAGGATTTTATTTATTTATTTGACAGAGAGAGAGAGAGAGAGATCACAAGTAGGCAGAGAGAAGGCAGGGGGGGGTGGGGAAGCAGACTCCCTGCTGAGCAGAAAGCCCGATGAGGGGCTCAATCCCAGACCCTGAGATCATGACCTGAGCTGAAGGCAGAGGCTTAACCCACTGAGCCATCCGGGCATCCCGAAAAGTTACTTTTTTAAATACATATCCATTAGAAATTGAAGTTGATAAATCAGCCAGGAAAAGTAATCAGTAGATATAAAGAAAATTAAATAGAGAGCTATAGTATGTTTGACATTTTTAACTATTCACATAGGTAGGACCTGACCCTCCAACGTGGAGAATATTTTGCAAAAAAACATTGTATTATTTTCACTTACAAAAGAAGACTCAATATTGACATTAAAAAAAGCTACAATAGCAAAAAATATGTTTGAAGACATGCATACTAAATACCTCAAGGGTGCTAGAGGAACTGCAATGACAATTGCAAAATATATACAAAGTAGAACAAAACTAAAGTGTAATACATCAAAATTTGTGAAAAACGGCTAATCTAGAAATTAGTGGCAAATTTATAACTTTCCATGCATTTACTTGAAAACAAAGCTAAGAGAGATAAAAGGACAAAAGACTACATTTAAGGTAGAAACCTAAAAATTACGATAGCAAGAGTAAAACGTAATGAATAGAAGAACATTAGGAAAGAAAAGATTAATATATTACTTTAACATTACCAATAAAAGAAGAAAGGCCACAGAAAGATTTAGAACAAAAGAGGGATATGAAGTTAAATACAGTAGAGTTCTAAAAGTCATAACATATTAATTTGGAATTTTTTCTGTCGATGAGTTTAACAGTGCAAATAAAATTGATTAATGGAATATTGAGAAAATATGTACTGAAAATGTACTGAAAATAACAGAAAACCTTAATATTCCAAAAAGAATGTGAACAAAAACTGACTGTAATCATAAGCCACTTTCCTTACAAAAGACACACTCAGCACAGATGACTTTACTGTCAGGAACAGATGTTCCTAATTTTATACAATTTCAGACAATAAATTTTAAAAAAGAGGTAAGCTATTCAGTTTATGAGGCTAGTATAAGCTCAAAAACAAAACCAGACAAACAGCAAAGAAAATTTGATATTAGTTTCCCTGAAGAACTCATGCAAAAATCTAAAATAAAATATCAACAAATCAAGTTCAATATTATAAACATATATATGCATATGTGCAGGCATACACATATGCACGCATGCAAACTATATTCTAACAAATCAGTGCTTAGTCCCAGAAATGCAAAGCAATGTCAGTTTCAGAAAAACCATCACTATTATCGTGCAGCATAGAGCTTTAAAAGTATATATGAGCTCACAAGGAAGCAGATGAAGCATTCAGCAAATTTTAGTAGTTAACTTATGATAGAAATGGATGTGACTTTCAACTGGAAGGGATATTTCTTTCTTTTTTTTTTTTAAAGATTTTTATTTACTTGAGATAGAGAGAGAAAGAGAATGAGCAAGGGGAGGGGCAGAAACAGACTCCCAGTTGAGCAGGGAACTCAAGCCAGCTAGATTACAGGACCCCCAGATCATAATCTGAGTGGAAGACAGATGCTTAACTGATTGAGCCACTCAGGCGCCCCCTGGAAGTTGGTTAAGAAATATCCACCTGAAGGGTATTATCAAAAACCTACAGTGGATTACATATTTGATGGACCAAATCAGAAACTAGATTTTATTGATCCTTCTAATGGGAAGTCTCAGACATCACATTATAGAGATTAGAAGACAGAAATGCTGTAAAACAATATAAACTGTCCCTATTTATGATCTTATAAGTATCATAGCAAAATATCTGGGAGAATCAACAAATTAAACTATAAAAATTATTTTAAAAAATTATTGAGTTAAAAAATTATTGATTTTTTCTGGAATCAAGATCCACATGAAAACTAATAGTATTCCAGTAGTGGCAAATAGAAAGTATAATAGAAAGAAAAAGACTGCATTTATAAAAATAAAAAACCTATAAGGGGCCCAGGGATAAAGCATAAAAATAAAATGTTCTTAACAGATAAATTGCCTGTAAGTATCGTAAAACAAAACAAAACAAAAAAATTACACAAAGAATTAGCTATACTATATCCATGGATGGATAGAGCCAACATTAAGATATCATTTTTCCTCCAATTAAACTATCAATCCAGAAATAAATAGTATTTTATTGAATTTGATATATTGATATTACTGTGCATATGGTCAAGTAGGGACAATGCACAATAAATTTTGAAGAAAATATGGAAAGTGGCTGAAGAGGAAAACTTTTTATTTCCATCATTAGAATGGTGATACAAAAAGCCACAGTTTTTTTTTAAGATTTTATTCATTTGACAGAGATAGCAAGAGAGGGAACACAAGCAAGGGGAGTGGGAGAGGGAGAAGCTGCCTCCCCATTGAGCAAGGAGCCTGATGCAGGGCTCGAACCCAGGACCCTGGGATCATGACCTGAGCTGAAGGCAGACGCTTAACGACTGAAAAAAGCCACAGTTTTATTAAAGCATGGGATTGGCAGAATTAGGGACAAGTAGATCAATTAGAGACAAGTAATCAATTAAAATTGATTATAATCCATATAATGTTTATATACATCAGAGGTAACACTGCCAGTTGATGCGGAAGGGTTGGTATATTCAAATAAATATGATGGCACATTCACTGTGGGAGAGCTAGACCTCTATTTTATAGCATAAACAAAAATAATTACAGATTTCTCATTGAGATATAAATTTAAAAATAAAATTTTGAAACTTTAAATAAAAATATGTAGAAAATATTTTGTAATGTTGAATTTGGGAATTCTTTAAACAAGACTCAAGAAACATAAAACATAAGGTAGATAAATTTGACTGCATTAGAACTATGGACATTCAAGCTGGTGCAGTCACTCAAGAAAACAGTATGGAGGTTCATCAAAAAATTGAAATAAAGCTATCTTATGATCCAGCAATTGCACTAGTAAGGATTTACCCCAAAGATACAAATGTAGTGATCCAAAGGGGCACCTGCACCCCATTGTTATATCAGCATGTCCACAATAGCCAAACTATGGAAAGAGCCCAGATGTCCATCAACAGATGAATGGATATAGAAGA
Organism: Mellivora capensis; assembly: GCA_004024625.1. NCBI lineage: Eukaryota > Metazoa > Chordata > Mammalia > Carnivora > Mustelidae > Mellivora > Mellivora capensis. The sequence continues at coordinate 89,424 of PISX010003755.1, read as the reverse complement.
TGTGGTTTATATACACAATGGAATACTACTCAACCATCAAAAAAAAATGAAATCTTGCCATTTGCTACAATGAGCAGAACTAGAAGGCATTATGCTAAGCGAAATAAGTCAACTGGAGAAAGACAACTATCATATGATCTCACTCAAATGTGGAATTTAAGAAACAAAACAGAGGTTAGAGGGGAACAGGGGAAAATATAAAATAAAATAAGATGAAATCAGAGAGGGAGACAAACCATAAAGATACTCTTAATCATAGGAAACAAACTGAGGGTTGCTGGAGGGGAGAGAGGTGGGGGGATGGGATAATTGGGTGATGGACATTAAGTGGGCATGGGATGTAATGAACACTGAGTATTGTATAAGACTGATGAATTGTGGGGCGCCTGGGTGGCTCAGTGGGTTAAAGCTTCTGCCTTCAGATCAGGTCATGATCTCAGGGTCCTGGGATTGAGCCCTGCATCAGGCTCTCTGCTTGGCGGGGAGCCTGCTTCTTCCTCTCTCTCTCTCTGCCTGCCTCTCTGCCTACTTGTGATCTCTGTCTGTCAAATAAATAAAATCTTAAAAAAAAAAAAGACTGATGAATCGCTGACCTCTACTTTTGAAACTAATGATACATTATACATTAATTAGTTGAATTTAAATAAAAAATAAATGCAGATATAGAGAAAAAATTAGTCAATAAATAGATCATTCACTACCAAAAAAATAAATAAGTAAAATTAAGCAGAAACAACCACACCTCCATAGATAGCACAGACAACATTTAAAAATTCAGTAGAACACACTTCAAGAATATATTTGCCATCCTTTAACCAATAAAGGATTAATATTCAGATTTTATAATTAACATTCAAAAGTCAAAGAGACAGATATATTTGAAAGTAAACAAAATTACATGCATTTGTTATTAATTAAATAGAAAATCTAAAAGGAAGCAAAATATGTTAATAGATGCTTAACTTAATAGAAATAATTAGATAAATAATTGAAAATAATTAGAAAACATATAAAATAATACTTTTTATCTACTGGAGTAAAACCTGCATACTTCCAAATCTTAATGACAATGTGGAAAAAAGTAAATTTCCTATTCTTTTCACCATCTGGAGAACAATTTGGAAATATCTAATTCATTTTAAAATGAGTACCTTTTGCATCAAAATTATACTTGAAAGTAGAGATGTCACGTAAACATTCAGGAGGAGTATAAATATGTTCCTACAACTTTTTATAATGGTTAGAAGCTGGAAAATCCCCAAATAACCATTAACTGGAGAATTAGTAACTATATATTATAGTATATCCATACAAAGAAACACTGTCCAGCAATGAAATTTTTAAGCTAGTTATATGTGACATTATAAATAACTCAAACTGGGCATGTATTTTACATAAAAAGCAAGCCACATTATGATTTGTACAATATAGTAACATTCCTACAAAGTTTTTACAAATACAAAATAGCACCGTTCTTTTTTTTTTTTTTTTAGAGAAAGAGAGAGAAACCAGAAGCGGCAGAAAGAGAGTGAGAGGGAGAATCTTAAGCCAGCTCAATGCTCAGCACAGAGCCTGACTCAGGGCTCCATCTCAGGATCCTGAGATCATGACCTGAACTGAAGTCAGGTGTTAGATGCTTAACCGATTGAACTACCCAGTTGTCCCTAGCATCATGTTTTTAATGTATACATATATATGATGTCATAATATATGAACATACATAGGGAATTATAGTACAATTAATCCATATTGGCCAAGTTTTCTTTTTTTTTTTTAAAGATTTTACTTATTTATTTATTTATTTGACAGACAGAGATTGCAAGTAGGCAGAGAGGCAGGCAGAGAGAGAGAGAGGAGGAAGCAGGCTCCCCGCCGAGCAGAGAGCCTGATGCAGGGCTCGATCCCAGGACCCTGAGATCATGACCTGAGCCGAAGGTAGAGGCTTAACCCACTGAGCCACACAGGTGCCCCTTTTTATAACTTTTTTAAAATAAGATTTTATTTATTTATTTATTTGACAGACAGAGATCACAAGTAGCCAAGTTTTCTTATGATAAGAGTAGGTTATAAATTTTGGGGAAGAAAATCATGGGGAAACTTACCACATCACTGTAAGGGTACATGTTGTTAAAATAATATACCACTATTCATGCTAACCTGATCACCTAGCTGAGCTAGTGTTTTTCAGGTTTCAACACTATAAATTTATTCTTTTTCACCCACTCCCTTTGGAAGTTACTATGTACAGCCCACACCTAAGAAGTATAGAGTTACGCTCTACCTCCCTGAGAATAGACTACCTATAGCAATTCTTCGCAATTTTTCTGCAAAGCAGTGTGTCTATGCTCCCCATTTATTTATTCAATCCCATATATATAAACATACATACTGAGATATATTATATATATATACACACGTATATATACATGCATATATATATATACACACACATACATACTGATATATACATATATATCAGTATGTACTCATGAATACTTATTTTCTACCTTGGGTTATAATATTTACTTATTTTTTCAAATGGCTCCAGCTTTGGTCATCAGGAGCTCTTTCACTTGCCTCTTGTGTCCTTGTGATATCCCCCATCATCATCAGGTGTGTGTGTGCATGACTTTGCACTTCCTTCTTCACTATAGAGCTATAAAAATCATCCAGGGATATCATGTCCTCCACAAATACTCTTTCTCACTACTATGATTCATCATTGTTGAATCAATGAAAATCTTTGTTAGCACCATAAAACAAGAAAAATAAATTAAAAATATTTATATTGGAAAGAAAGAAAGAAAGAAAATCATCCATCTTACTCACCCATGATTTATCTATGAAAAACAAGCAAACAAACAAAAACATAACACCCCTAGATTACAAAATAATCCCTGGTACTAATAAACAATTACATCACTAAGTATGATTATTACACAACATTGCTATATACCAATAGTAAACAAAACTTTATTCAGAGTTTTAAAAATTTAAAATACCACTTACAAGAGAAAAAAAAAAAAAAGAAAGAAAGAACAACTTAGATATAAATCTAACATGTTAAGGAGTAAGCAGGTAGATATAAATAGATCTGTTTATAGAAAACTATAAAACCCCAAAGAAAGAAATCAAGACTACCTCAATAAAGGGAGAGATATTCTATGTTCCTTAATTGGGAAACACTGGGAAGACTCCCAAGTGAAACATGGCACACTTGCAGACCTGGAAGAAAACTGTCATTCCAAGCCACCCATTGAGCTCACTCAACCTTCAATTTCCAATTATTTAGATTGATAGTAGATAGAGCACCTATGAGTACATATGGTGTTCTGCTTTAATCTCCTAGCTGTCTGGGAGAAAATTATTTTTATTATTTTGAATTACTTTTTTGGTCATTAGGAACCCCTAATTGGGCAATAGTTGTGAAAGATATTCTATAGGATGAGCATTAGATAGCAAAGAAGATTAATGATAAGTCTGTAAATTATTGTTGGAAGAATATTCACATCAATATCACACAACTTGTGTTCCAGAATATATGTGAGTATATATTCACATATGCATATATTCATACAATACATGCAGTTTTATAATAAAATGAAAAAAATTAAAAGTGGAGAAATCGAGTATATACTTCACAAAAGGAAGCATGTGACTGGCCAGTAAAATTATTAAAATATCTCAGCATCATTGTTAGGCAGGGACAGAAGTGTTCATGTGTTCCCACCATACACTGACTAGAAAGAATAAAACTGAAAGTTGGGAATTGCCAAATGTTGACAAGGGCATAGAGCAATTTCAGTTCTCATGCGTTCATGGTAGGATTATAAAATTGCATGCTCATTCTGGAAAAAAATGTTTGGCAGTTTCTTATATAGTTAAACATAAACTACTCTATGATCCATAACACAAAATCTGCTTTTTGTTGTATGTAAATTATACCTCAATTAAATAAACCATGTAGTAGGAAAGAAAGGAAAGAAATTTTTCCAAAACACCCTGTCTAATTTTTCCCAATTTTATGTCCTAAAGCACATTCTTTTAGAATAGAACATACACAAGATAATGTACATAAAAGTGTCCACATAGTAAGGAGAAAGCAGGTAGTAAATGTTAACATGGATTATTTTGAAAATTTGATTCAAATATTAAAGAAAAAAATATTGTGAATTGTTTAATATTTTATTTTATTTTTTATTTTATTTTAGTTTTTAGAGACAGAGAGTAAGAGTAGGGAGGGGCAGAAGGAGATGGAGAGAGAAAATCTTAAGCAGGATCTATGTCTACCCTATGAGCCCAATGTGGGGCAGGGCTCCCTCTTTACCACCCTGAGATCGTAACATGAGCCAAAATCAAAAGTCAGATGTTTGACTGAGCTACCCAGGTGCCCGTCTCATTTAATTTACAAAACATAAGCCTGGTGTTAGGTACTCTATACTCAGAGAACAATTGATAGGATTGTTAATAAACATACTGTGTCAATAGCTTTGAGTTTCCATTTACTTAATATTCATTTAAAAATAATAGCAATGAGTATCTTTTAGGTATGATTTCTAAGTGTATTGTTTACACCAGTTTTCCTAAGATGTGAAAGAAACAGTATTTTTAGAAGCTTTAATTATTTTAGTAGTCCACAGTTTCAAAGAGGTAGTATAATAAGTACTACTATCAGGTTTGACAAGTGATAGAAGCCTTTACTTTAATATTGTAATAAAAATAATTCTATCCATTCCTATGTGATGAAGCCAGTTACTAGTTCTCACTTTTTCTCCCTTATGGTAAATATTTAAACACAACATGAGAAAACAACTCTAAATTTGTAACTGGTTTCCATATACAAATGTGTCTTGGTCTTTAAATATCCTATGAAATTGTAAGTTATGAGAAAATAATTTTCAATATATTGTTTAATATTTTTCCAGTAATGTGTATGATGGAACTGAGAATTACTTCAGAGGGAAAATGACCTGAAAAGATGTGGCTTGTGGCTTATGTATTTATTCAATAGACACTAATTGACTAGCTAGTGCTAAATGTGTACAGTCTAATGTAGAGCAGGCCCCTAAAATATAGATGCTTTATTTGTTTGTTTTTAAATATTGTATTTATTTACTAGAGAGAGATAGAGAGAGAGAACACAAGCAGAATGAGGGGCAATGGGAAAGGGAGAAGCAAACTCCCCACAGAGCAGGGAGCCTGATGCAGGACTTCATCCCAGGACCCCAGGATCATGACCTGAGCTGAAGGCAGACACGTAACCTACTGAGCCACCCAGGTGCACAAAAATGTAGATACTTTAAAAGATAACTTATATTAATAAAAAAAATCATGTAAAATAGTATAGCAGTATGTAAGCAATGACAAATATGGCCGTGATGGCAAGGTGGCAAATAGGAAGGACTGGTTAATTTAGAGAGTGGGAAGTTGGTGAAAGCCATCTGTACAGAAGGGAAGAACAGAGAATTATGTCAAACAAGGAAAGGTCATTCAACAACTACCACTCCACATGCTGAGGGCTAGTGACACAGAGTCCCTGAACTCAATATACGTATAAGCCGATAGGATAGATGATTGCTACAAGAGCCCCTTTCCTCATCTGTGTCTCTCAACAGAGAGCTCAGAGTTTGGAACATGATAAATATTTGATGCTGTTTAAATTAATAGGTCTAATCCTTCCCTTTGGATCCTTGAATATTTTCATAGGATCATGAGATTTAAACTGATACATTAGTAAAGTTATTGTCTCTCATGACAGAATCCAAATAAAGATCTCTCTGCATTGCTATACTGGAGTTTTGTACCTGAATTTACTTCTAGATTCCCCACTCATTTTCAGGTAAGCCCACCCTGATTTGAGAGTGATGATCTGTTGATAGAGCTCGGGATGGGACCACTCTGATGGACAATAAGGTGCTAGGAGCATAGGCAGGTTGAACTTCAGAAATCTGAGTGGTCTGTAACAGGAAGGTTTGATGATTGACAAATTCCCAAGTTCATAAATGTTACAGTAAAATTCAACTCCTGGAATGTTCATGCAGTTTTTCTTTCCTTTTTTATGGATTTCCCAAAATATTACCTAGAGGCCTATTTTGATCTGTCAAAGATTTTGACCTACCACTCTCTACCTCTTTAAGCCTTCCTTCTCTGTCAGCAGCTTGGAAATACAAGAATAGGACAGTAAGCTTCTAAAATGAAAAACAAAAACACAAAAAAAACCCAAAAGAACAAAAAACAAAAACGAAACTCACAGTGGTAGTTCTATTTACATCAGTGTACTGTCACGTAGACATTTTGATTTTAGAAGCTTTCAATTCTTTTCACAAGCATATATCAAGTCGTTTAATCAATGTTACGCCAAGACGAGGGACAGGTCTTGCAAGAAACCTCAAGCTGTCTGACTTTAGGTCTGAAACTTGCTTGTAGCCACAGACTTGATATTTGAATCCAGAGCTCCGAGGAATCTGTTAAATTTTAAATGTTTATTTATATTATCCATGAAGCATGGCATATTATCCAGTGTTTAAGGGCAAATGTTCTAGGTTTATAAATAAACATATTAAGACAATTTTTTTCTTCCAAGGAGTGTTTTTGAGTTTCCTCTTACTTTGGAGATAAATATTATATTCAGTTTCAAATCTCATTTTACACATGTAGAATAAGCTTTCCTATTTAGGCAGTCACACAGTGGTACTATTCAACAAAAGCTCCTGCCCAGAATTGTGAAATTAGGGCCATTTCACCTAGGATTGTCCAGCTGCAAATCAGTGTTAGCTAAACAAATGCAGTTAAAGGTAATGGTGGAATCTAGAGAAAAGGGAGAAAATCATGTGTCTGTCTCTCTATTAACTCAAGGTTGACATCATCAGTTTCCTTCCTTCTTGGTTCCACAACTTGAGGCACCAAGTTATTTCTGGAATAAAGGGATATTCAGAGGCCCTACACAGATGAAAAACTGAAATTTTCATACTCCCTAGACATGCTTTAATCCAAGGATCTTGAAGAACAATTTCTAGGACATTAGGAACTTTCTTCTTTTTGAGTTTTAATACATATTTATCTGCCTTATCATGATTTCTACTCTCACAGAGGATTTACTTCTGCCATATTCCATTAACTATTTCCTAGTCATTCTAAGGACTTCAGAACATTTTCATTTGTCAATTTTGTCAGAAGCAATAGACCCAGAGGGAAGTATGAGGCCAAAACAACTTTTCAATTGCTAAAGAAAATTTCTTTTTGATCATTCATACCAGATTTGTCCTTCCTAAATTGCCTTTATAATATTTTTCATATAATTCAAGGTGCTTTCTCAAAAATTTGAAATGATTGAGAGAAATTATGTGGCTTTAGTTTCCTCTTGAAAGTGTAGGTGTGGGTTCAAAGAAAGCATATAAATTCAATGTTAGAAATCATTGTTTAAAATTAAAGTTAGGTTCCCCCAATATTTTGTTCAGGAAAAGGTGTTTAAGTCACAGTAAGAACTCAAATGATTTGGCTTTTTATTTTTCTTCAATGACACAGGATGTGATATATACCTAAATGAAATTGGCATTTTGTTGAGTATCTACTACATGCTTTGCTCTCTATTAATCGATCTCCTTTAATCCCACAACATTATGAAGTAGGTGTTATTATTTTTAGTCTATACTTGGGAAAATTGAAACAGATAAATCCAGTGATTTGCTAAACAGTACAGGATAAATGGCAGTACAGAAAATCAAACTTTTTATTCCAGTGCTTGTTCCTCTGTGCTGAATCTTCTTTTTGATAATGGCTCAAAAAATATTGGCAAATCTGGCCAACAAAAAATAGCATTCCAACATATTCTACTTTGAGTCATATTTATTGCCATATATATGTATCCTTCCTAAAATTACTTTTTAAGTATTCAGCTACCAAGTAATCTATACTTGTCTTTTTTTAATACTTAGTTAACTTTTATTCACTCTTCAACGTACTTGAAATTGCCTTCAGTACTTATCACTGTATTGAAACTTCTCTTGAATGTCTTTTGTGTTCAAATATGATGGATAATTCTCAGTCATCATTTATAACTTCTTATGTCTTGAAATATTTTCTGAAGTCCAATTATATGATATCACGTTTTCCTTTACTAACCTTTAGTAGCTCCTTTTTCTTCTCATGAGAATTAATGATTCTGTTTTCTCCACCAAACCTGAAGATATTGGATGATACAAACCTTAGATGTGGCTACTTTTTTTCCACTTGTCACTCTGCATGAATGCATCCAGTTCTAGAATTTTAAATGCTCTTTATAAACTGATCACTACAAATTTACACCTCTAGTCAGATATCATGTTTGGGATCCAGTCTAGAATACTAAAACTGCTTAAAACTGTTACTTAATTATAATAGATACCATATAATGCACATGCTTCAAAGCAATATGAAATCTCTCTCTACTCAGAGGTTTCTATAATAATGAACTACATAGTCCTCTATCCAGTTGTGCAAACTCCTAACACAAGAGTCTTACTTGATTCCTTTCCTCTCCTCATCCCATATATCTAGTTCATCAACAACTACTTCTAATTTGTATTTCCAGAACATGTCCCAACCATTTCCACATCATCTTCAGTGCTGCTGCCACATTTATTGTTCAAACTACCATGGTTACAGTAAATGACAATAATTAATCTGTTTTCTGCTTTGTTTTCAATTGTTGCTATAACAAGTAACTATAAACTTAGGGTTCAACACAACACCCACTTATTAGCTCACAGTTTTATAGGTCAGATGGATGGGGAGGGCTAACAGGTTTTTCTACTTACAGTCACCAAAAGTGGAAACTAAGGTGTTAGTCAAACTGGGCTCATATTCGAAGGCTCCAGGGAAGAATCCACTTCCAAGCTCATTCAAATTGTTGGCAGAATTCAGTTCTTTGTCGTTGTAGGAATGAAGTCCCTTTTTTCTTGCTGGCTATCAGCCTTGAACTGCTCTCAGCTTCTAGAGACCCATTTATGTTACTTTGTACTTGGTCCCCTTCATCTCTAATCCAACAAAGACAAGCTGAATCCTTCTCATACATTGTATATCTGCGACTTCCCCTTTGTGACAAACCAGAGAAAACTCCGTTTTTTAAAGGGCTCATGTGAATAGACTAGCCTCGCCTATATAATGATTTTATTTTAAGAAGAATTTTTATGAGTAACCTGAATTACAAGTGGAAAGTGTCTTTTGCTATGTACCAGGATAATCACAATAATGGCCAGGAGCAAAGGTTATGGATCCTCTAGAATTTTGATTGTCATACTTACTCTTGCCTCTCACTTACACTATTAATTATTTACAGAGAAGCCAAAATCATAATTTAAGAGCATAAAACATATGTTATCATTCTCCTACTTTAAACCCATGGGTCCTTTTTCAACTTATGTCTCTGAACTCTAAAACCAGCCCCCCCCTTTTTTTTTTTCCTCTAGCGCATACAATCTTACTCAGATAAACATAGATTTGTAGCTGATATGCTTCATGTACCTTGACAGAAGACAACCTTTCTGAATTTAGCTTTGGTTGTCAATACAATTTTATGCTATATTATTATTTTGGAACATATAAGAGATGATGTGTAACACATATATAGCAGTTAGCAAAATACCTGACTTACTGTACCCATTCCTTAAAAGTTTTATATATCTGGTATACCTGGGTGGCTCAGTTGCTTAAGTGTCTGGATCTTGGTCAGATCTCAGATCAGGTCATGATCTCACAGGGCATGGGATCGAGCCCGAACTGGGCTCTGCAGTGGCATAAAATCTGCTTGAGATTCTCTCCCTCTGCCCCCACCCCTATAGGCGCATGCATTCTCTCTGTCTTCCTCTCTCAAATAAATAAATAAATCTTAAATAAATAATTAAACAAAATCTTTAAAAATTAAAAAAAAAGTTATGTGTACTCCAATCAACCTATATTTTCCCCAGCTTTGCTTATCTACCTAAGACCTCTTTGACAATGATGGTTCTTAATCCTTTCAGTATTTGTCCGAATGGCTATCTAGAATGAGCTGTCTAAATAGTAGGTATGATATTCGGAAAAGCAGATATTCTTTCGGTAAACATAGAATAAGTGATTATTCTCTGAAGCACTATTCTAAGTCCTGTGAAAATCACAAAGACAACACAAATGTTAAACTGTGCCCTTTACGACGTTGGACTCTCATGGTAATGAAAGCAATTAGAGATATTATGAAATAGAACTGACATCTCTGCTGTAAACAGAGCCACGGTTTAGTTTCAGGCAATGGGTCTGTTTGCCTCCAAAAGGCATCTTCCTATATGTGGCCATTTATTTAATTTTGATTTGTGGTTGAAGAGATTGTGTGAAATGAGATTTATTAGAGAAGTAATGGAATAAGGAAGCTAGCATGAATATCCCCGACTGTTTTCCAAAAAGAAAAAAAAAATGTTACATGAGCTTAAATCACCATTGTAGATAGTCATTGGAAAATGATTTTAATTCATTAAATATGTTTCTCATAATTGCTATTTAGTTAATGACTGTAGTTAAATAAGACACTATCATAAGACACGCTATGTTAGATACTCATTATTTAAAACATATGTTTTAAGACTAAGCAATTATAAAACAAGCTATTCACCTCTTAAATAAATAGATCCATAATGATTCACTTGTGCATAGTTAATAATAATAAATTTAGTAAACCTATATTATAAGGTCAAACTAATAAAAATAAGAAACAAAAATTGCTGTGTTCAACTTCCCAGCTGTTATTTATATATTCAGATTTTCCTCATTGAATTCATCATAAAATAGGACACATTCACTTGTGATTGCCACGTTTGAATTGAATACAAGAACTAAGCTTATGCACAACAATAGCTCCTAAAAGAGATGTTAAATAGAAACACGTGATCTGGAGACTTAGTCTTTGAGTATTTATTCATCCTTAAAGTCCATCGGTAAACTTAAGTGATAAAAATATTAGCAAGTTGATCTTTGAACATAATTATTCAGAAGGCAAAATTTGATCATTATTTCACTTTGGTTTGTACTGATCCAATAAGTGATAAGTAGACCTGTTATTATCTATTCCCCCTTACGGCCTTTAACTTTATCATGAAACTAGGTGCTATGTTCTAAAGGTGATATTACTATAGTACTTAAATTCGTGAAGGACTCCAGAGGATGATTTCAAGGTGCAGCAAACTGGATAATTGAAAGAGAACCTTTAGTATAATTGAAAAAGTTCCCTATCAACTCAGGCTACAATGTGCCCCTGTTTGTGCTCTCCTAGTGTCTTGATTTAGCCATGTATTAGAACTGATCATTATGAATGAATTATTATTTGTTTATAGTACCTACTAATGTTTAAGTACAAAAATGCATGTCTTATTTACATATATACTTTTAGTGATTTAAAATTCATCCTTGGAGTTTTAGCAGGTACAAAATGAATGTTCATTAAATGAATCATTATAAAGCATATGTTCTCATTTGGAAATAAAGGAGCAAATAACTTAAAGTAGTTGTGTCTCGATTTTAGCATATATTAAAAAGGTAGTTAAATCTGCAAACTTTATTGTATCTAGAGTAAGATTTTTTAATGAAGTCACATAATTTTATGAATTTTCTAACTTTAAATTAGACATTTCTTCCTTTTTTAATATTTGTATTTGTAATGCCCTTGTATTCTGAGATTCCTGTATTATTTCACATGCTTAAAAAAAATGGCATCTGGATATCCACAACTGGAAGAGCTTGTCCTTGGGAGGATCTTTGAGGAAAGTATTAGGAAAATTAGGAATTTCTAGTGTTTTAATGGTAAGATGCATAACAAATTTTCAGGTTTTTTTCTCTGTTGCTCATCAGGGTTGACGAGTTTAAAAAGAATACAATAATTTAGGGGAGAAATCTTTCTAGAAATAAAGGTCACATTTGGCTGGAGAAAACTTTGTCTTACATTCTTTGGAAATAGAACATAACATGGGGATCAAATCAATCTCACATTTAAATTACTATTATTACTAAATTCTTGAGAGGAAGATACAGAATGGCAAAATAATACCTTGTTCTATTTCATGATACTCTCAGACGTAAATAGTGCTATTGTCTGCCTCCAGAATTCTCCCCAAACTGATGCTCAATATCAATATTTGACCAATATCAGCAGTTAGCTTCTAAGAAATCTCTGTTTCTCCCATTCCTTAAAAGCTTGGTTCAAAACTCCTCTGCTGATTTTTAACACCTTTTGTACCTAATGCGTTTATGTAAAACCAGGTTGGTTTCCCACAATTAGCTAGTGCACACCGTTTGCTTACATTTGTATTAGCTAATTATAGTATCTTGCTTGAATCTCTCCTCATGCCTTGACTTATTCTATTTATTTCCTTATTTTAAATATTCTCTTTTCTCCTTCTCCCATACTGGACTCTCACTTAGCCAATAATAGCCTAGTCAACTTCTACTCTTCATTTAAATGATTTCTCTATATAAATCAGTTCAGTTCTTCCTTCTGTGCTCTCACATTCAGAATCAGATGGTTGACACTTAATATTTCTCAATTTGTTGGGAAAAATTCCTGAAGACATGAACCTTGCCTTACAATTTTTTGTGTGTCTTATTTTTCTCTAGGTACTCATTAAATACTTTCTAATGGATGACAATTAGCAGAATTCATAATAACCCCATTAAAGAATTGATCTCTATTATTATTTAAAATTGACTGGAAATGGGCAGAGAGTAGCACTGGTGTTTATTAAAACTAAAATCTCTATGAAGAAGGAAAGAAAGAAATGTAGAATTCCAGTTACTAGTTCAGCTCATTAATAGAGAACACTGAACATAAATTTTTGTTCAAAAATACATTTTTATCATTCCAAACTCCCCTGAGCCCTATGATTTTTCTCATACAATTAAATTTTTTCCCCTGTAGGCTTCCTTTTCAATCGATTCAGCTAATGAAACCTTTACAAACATATACACTGATTCACAGACACACATACATATACATTCACTAATTGAGAAGAAAGAAACCCAAAGATGTTTTTAACTTTTTTTTCCACTTGAAGTAAATGGAATATCAAACTTTTAAGCAGATACATGACTGCATCATCATCATCTTCATTATCATCATCATGATAATCATCAAAGCTAGTGTCTATTGTAGGTTTACTATATGCCAGAGTCCCCATAACCTTTCTCATATACCATCTAATTTATTTCCTACTTTGCCTATGAGACAAATACTACCCCAGTAGTATTTGCAACTACTACAGGTAGACAATACTACCATTCTTATTTTACAAAGGAATATAAAAATGAGAGAAGTTCAGCTTTTTGCTCAGGGTCACACAGACACTAAATGATACGTGTGGATTTAAACTAAAAAGCAGTTATAAAGGGTAGCCATTTTGATTATTATGTTTACTGTTGTTATACAAGTTCAAATATTTGAAATTCCCAGAGGCATCACTTTAAGAGGCCAAACTCACTCTGTTTACATATCATGAACACATCGGTCGTAGGTGTAGATATGATGCAGAGAATGAGACCCAATACTTTGAAATTTCATAATATTGATCATTACCATCTGGGCTGTGAGGCATATTAGGATAGTAAAACGAGGCCCTTTAAGAAAAAACGTCCCTGATTGTTGATTTGAATGATTTTGAAATTTTTAAAATTGCACCTAAGTTTCAATCACATTTCAAAAAAAATTTTTTTTGAACTGCTAATCATTTAACTCATTATGCACACCTATCACTTTGTTTACTTTGCAGGTATCTTGGTAACCAATAATGCCTTTTTCAGAGAGGAGCCATCTCTTTCCACTCCCAACTGTAACTTCCCCATGAAATCAGTATTTGTTTTCCTGGATTCTCTTGACTTAAATTTCATGGACACCTGATCATAGATAAGCCAAAGCCAATCAGTTCCTTCTCTGGAGGTACTGAGACTGTAGAAGTAAATCCCGACAGATGTCAAAGCAATGTTTCCTCCCATTCAAAAGAGGTTGGGGTGCAGAAAATCAAGTGCAGGGAAGCAGAGCAGAGATAGAGAGTTCTGTAGGCAATTAAGTTCTTCAGGGCACTATTCATTTGGGTTGAAGTCACATCTTATCCTTTATGGGCTTTCCCTATGAGAGCTTTACCTCGTATTCTGTGATACTCCCAGTATCCCAATTATATAGCATTCTTTTCTTCTCATATTTAACTTTATTTTTGTTTTGGTTTAATTAAATTGGTTTATTATTGCTTGAAATAGTCTTGATTCTTTAAATGCTTAAATAAAGGCCTATATTTTGTGCTATTCAAACCCAGATAGCCAAGACTTAATAAAAGTTTGCTAAGTTGAATTTTATAAAATTGATTGGATCTAAGACTATGCGACTAAGTGGGGTCAAAGGGGCTGAGGAAGGAGAAGACCTCATGGTTTTCTTTGATTTATAACTTTCTTTTATTTCCAAAATAACTTTAACAGAAAAGGAAATTACAAGCTTGTACAGAAAGACACTCACCTATTTTTACTGGATTGCATTGCTATAGCTCCGCAGTAAAAAGGAGACTTTCAATCTATTAGGGGGGAGAAAAAAAAAAAAAAACCTGTTGGAACCTGAGCAGTTATAGAAAGCAGAAATTGGCTTGGCCGGTCCACTCAAATTCTGTTGCTTTTATTGGAAATGGTTTCTTTTTCAGTAAGTGCATTTTTCAGTTGCTGAGCCTGGACCTGCAACTATAGACCCTTGGTTGAGAAAATGGTGATACAGAGACATTGCCAGGGCATTTTTCATGGGAGTGAATCGGGGGAGGAAAGCCTGGGTATCAAGCAGTGGGATTGTTTATACAAAAATTCACACGCACTGCTTTATTCTGTCAGTGGTTAAAAGCTTTTCTCTGTAAGAAAATCTATCCATTCTGAGCCCAGTATCTTTTTTTCTTTTTCACAATGTCACTGTTGGGAAAAGAATAAAAAAGGCAAAAAAAAAAAAAAAAGGCAACAAACCCCAAATCTTGGCTCATTTTCAGACATATTCTTGTGAGCTACGCAGTGAGCTAGTTTGAATGGTAACCCACCCCCGGACCACAAATGGCAATTCAGGAACTGATCATTTTGAATTATTCATAGAGCAGTAAAACTTGACATTCTGAACATTGTGTTTGAGCATAGAAGAACTGCACAGGAGACTTGCAGCGGTCATTACTAAGAAGCAATAGCTTCTATTCAGATGATTACTATCCCCCCAACCCAGGCGGAGTAATCAAGTCTAAAATGGGACTGCTTTACTTTTGAAAGGGTTCTATACAAATGCCTTTGTGAAATATAACTATTTTAGGTAGTATTTATTTTGCATTCTTTTCCATTTATTGGGCATTTTACAGTAGATTTTTTTATCATATTACATTCCAGGCAGACCTTTGGGTATGGTCACAGATGTCTTTTAGAAGCAATATACTGAAAGAGAGATGTGTGAATGAATTAAGTCCTAATTGTCCTATATGGAAATTGGTAAATATCTTTCTCTTTTCACGTACTTTATTCATAAGATTTCAAATAAAAGGTAGAAATGAGAGAGGAGCTGTTATGTGAAGGAGAACAGTATTCTTATCAAGAAATTTCCAAACTGCTGAGTTAGAGACATTTCAGCAAATCACAAAGGACATCTGGACTCAGCAGCATACACACGGGTTGTGTGATATATAATCCTAATGACTGTGGCTTGAATTAAGCACACACACAGTTTCTTACTCACAAATCTCAAGGTCCCCCAGTAATTTACTCAGATCACTCTCTCAGTGTAAGGTGGCTTTTGGTTAGATGCCAGGTTGTATCAAATAGGATACTCCAGGGGTCAAAGTGTTAAGTTTGCTATGTTAAAAGATTCAGAGATTATGGTCAAATTTAGGTGCTCAACCAAAGCTCCTACATTTCCACCACTGTCTGAAAAACTAAAAGCTTAATGCCTTGAGACAGCTCTGGTGTCTTTTTAATGCAGCCCTAGAATGTGTTTAAAAAAAAGTATAAAAATCTAGGCTTTTGGATTTATTGGTTTTATAGTAGAATGAAATGAAGTCTGATGTAAAATAGTATACATGAACATTGCATTTACCTTCATGCTCGTATCAGCTAGAACTTCTATTAACCAGCTCAGCTCTCCACCTCCAGAGGGGAACTTAGAAAAGTTTTGAGCAGCCACCACCACTTCAGAAACATGTATGATTTCCTACCAATAAGAATAATTTTTTTCTTTAGTTTTGGGGTTTTATTATGACGTATATACTAAGATAAGAAGTACTTTAAGCAGCTATCGATCATTTGTTTATACTATCGTTAAAGTGAATGTCAGATCTTTTTCTAAAAATAATTGTTTGTATTGGAAAAGCATGGATAAGTCTTAATGAGAGACAAAATTTAATGAAAGAAAATTTAATGAAAAAAGGCCAAGGAAATGATTCAAAGAAGAGTAGGAAATGTCCTAAATCCTAATTGCTCCTTATGGAAACTCCATAGAAGTAAGTGCTTATAAATCTATTGGGTTTGCTTTTATCCCTATTTTATTTAAATATCCCTAAATTATTTAAAATAATAGGTGTATTCTCTCTTTCTCCCAAATATATATATATATATATATATATATATATATATATATATATATATGGCATCTGAGTGGCTCAGTCATTAAGCACCTGCCTTCGGCTCAGGTCATGATCCCAGGGTCCTGGGATCAAGCCCTGCATCGAGCTCTCTGCTCAGTAGGAAGCCTGCTTTTCCCCCTGCTTGTGTTCCCTCTCTCTGTCAAATAAATAAATAAAATCTTAAAAATATATGTAAATCTTTAGTAAAGTGTGTGCCTGGGTAGTTCAGTTGGTTACGTGTCCAACTCTTGATTTTGGCCTGGTTCATCATCTCAGGGTCCTGGGATTGGGCTCTGCATTTGCTGGGGAGTCTGCTTGAGATTGTCTCTCTCTCTCTCTCCCTCTGCTCCCCCCACTGCTTTCTGTCTCTTGCTCTCTCTCAAAAATAAATAAAATCTTAAAAAAAAATAGGTGTATAATGGTGAAAACAAATGCATAAAACACCTCTTTTGAAAAGGGAAGCATAATAATATGTTACTCTCTTAAAGGTGAGGACCTGGAAATATAATCTTTTATTATCCACTTGCCCTGTCCTGAAAGACCCTGGATGTTTCTTCAAAAAGTCTATCTCCCAACGCTCTTTCCTCATCTATTTTCTACTTCCATTTTCCCTCTTCCTGTGCTTCAAATGCTCAAGAATCATTCTCATTTATGGGACTTCGCAGTTGCTTGGTTATCTGCTTAAAAACTATAACTCTATCTTTAAGGCATTAATCCCACCATTTTTTAAAGCATTTATATATCAAATCAATGTCATCTTTCAGAAAACATCTCTTTTGGACTAATATAGTTAAAAAAATAATCTTGATTTCCTATGTCCAATTGACTTCTTTTTAGAATTTCTACCATTGCTTTGAAATGAATCACTTACTTATAGAAAGAATGTAAGCATCATGAGAGAACTGTTAAAAGATAAACAGTGGCATATTAAATTGATAAGTTTATTTGAACAAAAATGGACACAAATGGGGCAGTGCCAAATGGGAAGTGGTTGGGAGTGCTCTGTCCACAGGAATCTGGGGAAAGACTTTCATAGAGGAGGTGGAAGGAAACACAGCAGTGGTGTTATCTGAACCCCTGCAGCTTAGGTGGTTGCTTTATTTGGAAAAGAGTAGTTGGTTGGTTGTGACTGGTTGTCCTTAGGTCTTGATTTCTTAACCTTGAGGCATTTTAGGGTTAGGTTTTGATTTTACTTACAAAGACTATGAGAGCATTAAAGCCAACATAGTCCAGCAGCCTCTTTGTTTAATTAATTTAACAACATAAACTTAAAAAAAAAAAAGATTTTATTTATTTATTCACAAGAGACAGAGAGAGGCAGAAGGAGAAGCAGGGTCCCTGAAGAGCAGGGAGCCTGATGCGGGACTTGATCCCAGGACACCAGGATCATGACCTGAACCAAAGGTAGACACTTAACGGACTGAGCCAGCCAGGTGCCTTAACAACATAAACTTTGCCTTGCCTGCTAGTGTACTTCTAGTATCTGAAAGCATGGTAGACTGTTATTAGGGACTCAATAAATGTTTGATAATGAACAATGGTTGTATTTAGATCCATGACTCTATAATTAGATATTGGACAGATTTTTGACATGGTTAGCATTAATTGTTCATCTTGTTCTATTTAATTAATAACCATTCATTCTAAAACTGCTTATCTAAAACCAACTTAATGCTACTAACAGGATTATATTCTCTATGCCGTGAGACCAACAGAAAGATTTAAATAAAGAAATGAAATAGTTATGAATGTGTATATACATACATATATATGCACATATATGTACATGTGTATATATATATGTGTGCATATACATGCATGTGTGTATATATATATATACATATATATATGCATATGCATGTTTTTTCTTAGTAGATAATCCTAATTTCTGAAAGAAGATGAATTTGAAAGAGTAAAGTCCAATCATTGCGGTAATTTCAGTGATAGATGATGAAGGATTAAATGTAGAGAAGTGTACAGATCCCATATATAATTTAGAGGCAAAGCTACCAGGATTGTTAACTGATTGACTGAGGGGGTAAAGAGGCTGTATAGTTGGCTCTTAGGTTTTGAATAACTGAATGAATGACAGTGCTTAAATCGATTAAATAGATTCGGGTAGTTGATAAGAAGAAGACATGAATGGGTTGTGTTTGACAAGTTCAGGTGAAGTAGAAGTAGACGGTAGTGTCTAGTAGTGACGGTAATCAAACCTTTGGATACAGTGGTTTGAAGTTCAGGAAAACTGCCTTATGAGAAGGTCTATACTGGGGAGTAATTGGTTGAAATCATGGAAGTATAAAGGACAAAGATGAATTCTCAAAGAGAAAAAGAAAGTTAAGAGAGATATGAAGGAAAACTATGTGGGTACAGTTTCAAGAAAGAGGACTTGATCAACAGTATCAAATGTACTAAAAGTCAAGTGTGATGAAAATGAAAAAATATTAGAAGATGCAATTATGTTATTTCCAGTGTCTATAGAATCAATAATTCATTATGAACAATTAATGTGAGGCATTTTATGGACTACTGTTTTCCCAAATACGTGGGAGAAAAATGCTTCTGTGCTTTTTCATTTCCCATATCAGGTATGATAACTTAGGATAAGCATTTAGTTATTCTGAGGTAGAATCTCTCAGATATGGAAACTTTCTGCTTGGGGAATGAGGAATGATATATTATGGCTGTAAATATTTGTATCTTCCAAACAACAAAACCCAAAAGTGCCCCAATATGATGCTGATATTTTCTTCTGGAATGTGGAATATTGCATTGTACACAGAGATTTTATTTATTTGACCATCTTGACAAGACAAAGGTATTCCCAATAGTAAAATGATTCCTAATGCCACCATTTACAACTAACCTTGAACCTCTTACAGCTCTGCTATCTTTCTTTCTCCTTGTGTTGTCTACTTAAAGCAAATAATATTCTCCTATAAATCTCATCTCAATATTAAAAAAATGAGTCAGAATTGCTTTGAAATAAAATAAAGTAAACCCAATACAAATAAAAAAGAAAATATAAAGAGTAGAAATTAATGAAATAGAAAAAAATTGAAAAAATTAACAAGCTGAATATCTACATCACTGGATAGAAGAATGCCCCTCAAAATGAATGTCTGTTTTTCCTTTGAACCTCCAGTTTCACCTTCATTTTTTATTTCTATGACATTGTTGCTATTCCCACATTCTCTGTTTCACCAAAGCCAACCAAAGTCCAAACTTTGATTCAACATCAACAGCAACCAGTTACAAAATCCTATTGCTACCACTTCCTTAATAATTCTGATGCTGGTGGCTTCTCTCAGTCTCCATAGACAGCATTTTAGTGGAATCTGGTCTCATTCATACATAGATTATTACAGTGACTTCCTATCTATTCCTCTCATTCCAAGTGGACCTAAAATAAGTCCATAATTCATATTGCTCTCAGAATAATCTTTTTAAAAAGTGAAAAATCTGATCCTACTTATTCCCTACTTAGAACACTGCAATGGCTACCCAGGGCATTCAGTGCAAAATTCTTACTTGTGTAAAAAAAACTCCTTACTTGTGTATATGCTACCCTTTCTAATCTGGAGCCTGTGTTCTTTCTGACCTCATATCTTTCCAGTCTTTACATAAAGCCTACTCTTTGGAAATGTGGGTTATTGATTTTAGATCTTTCTTCTTTTTTAATATAAGCATTTAAAGTTATACATTTCCTTTCAAACATAAGTTTTACTACATTCCACAAAACTGGATATGCTGATTTTTATCATTTGGTTAAAAGTAGTTTCTTAAAAAAATAAAACTAGTTTATAATTTTCTTGTGCTTTCTATAGATTATAACTATTTTGCATAATTTTCAAATATTTGTGTTTTTCTAGATATTTTATCGTTGCTGATTTCTAGATTAATTTTATTCATATTAATAAAGATATATATTTGATTTGAATTCTTTGAAATTCATTGAAAATATTTTTAGTTCACTTCTCTTTATACAGAATTGTCAAATCACTATATTGTACACATGAAACTATTAAAACTGTATTGGAATTAAATTTTTCAACAAAGGGAGAAAATATGGGGCACCTGGGAGTCTCAATCAGTTAAGCTTCTGACTCGGTTTCTGCTCATAGTCGAGAGATCAAGCCCTGCATAAGGCTTCACACTGAGTGTGAAGACTGCTTCAGATTCTCTCTCCCTTCCCCTCTGTTTGCTCTAGTGCACACATGCTCTCTCTCTAAAATAAATAAAATCTTAAAAAAAAAAGAAAAGAGGGACGCCTGGGTGGCTCAGTTGGTTAAGTGGCTGACTTCAGCTCAGGTCATGGTCCCAGCGTCCTGGGATGGAGTCCTGGGATAGGCTCCTTGCTCGGTGGGGAGCCTGCTTCTCCCTCTGCCTCTGCCTGCCACTCTGTCTGCCTGTGCTCGCTCTCTCTCTCTCTAACAAATAAATAAATTTTAAAAAATTTAAAAAAAAAGAAAAGAAAAGAAAATATGTTTATGGGCCACCATATAATTTATCTTGGTAAATGTGCTACATGCACTTGAAAAAAAAAATGTAATTTTCAGGGCACCTGGGTGGCTCCATTGGTTAAGCATCTGCCTTTGCTCAGGTCATGATCCCAGAGTCCTGGAACTGAGTCCTGCATAGGGATCCCTGCTCAGTGGGGAACCTGCTTCTCCTCCCTCTACTGATCCCCCTGCTTGTGCTCTTTCTCTTTCCCTCTCTCCCAAATAAATAAATAAAAATCTAAAAAAAGAAAAAAATATGTAATCTTCAATTGTTGCATGTATTATTCTATAAATACCAGTTAGATCATGATAGGGAGATAATATTGCTTAGATCATATTTTTCATTACTGATTTGTGTATATGTGTGTGTGTATGTGTGTGTGTCTAAGTCTACCAATTGCTGAAAGGGAAGTGTTTTTTAACACTAACAGTTTTTTAAACAGATTTTTTAAAAAGATTTTATTTATTTATCTGACAGACAGAGATCACAGGTAGGCAGAGAGGCAGGCAGAGAAAGAGGAGGAAGCAGGCTCCTCGCGGAGCAGAGAGCCCAATGCTGGGCTCAATCCCAGCACCCTGGGATCATGACCTGAACTGAAGGCAGACGCTTAACCACTGAGCCATCCAGGTACCCCTTTAAACACATTTTTAACAATGTTTGTGGTATTATCTCTTCTGTCATTCTTTGCTGCATGAATTTGTTTTTAAGATTTTATTTATTTGACAGAGAGAGATCACAAGTAGACAGAGAGGCAGGCAGAGAAAAAGAGAGAGAGAGAAAGGAGGAAGCAGGCTCCCTGCCTAGCAGAGAGCTCAATGCAGGACTCGATCCCAGGACCCTGAGATCATGACCTGAGCTGAAGGCAGAGGCTTAACCCACTGAGCCACCCAGGCACCCCTCTTTGCTCATGATTTTAAAACATTGTTATCAGGTGAATGTACATTCCTGAATGTTTTGTGTTTCTGACCCTTTTATCAGAAATCAGTGTCCATGTTATATCTGCCCATCTTTTTTTTGCACCGAGTCTATTTTGTTTGATATTGACATAAGTGATATCAACAGAATTGATTTGCTTTCTAACACATACTATTTGCATGGTACATATGTTTTCATCCACTTAGTTTCAACCTGTGTTTTTATATATAATATGCATCACATTTATAGCAGAGTCAATCTTTAATCAACTGTGACATTTTCAATCTTTTAATTGGAATACTTAGTTTCTTAAAAGTTCATTTAATTATTAATGTAATTGGATTTAGGTCTAACATCTGTTTTCTATTTGTTTCTTTTCATTTTGTTCTTCTCTTTCTCATTTCCTGCCTTCTTTTGTGTTATTTAATTATTTTTTGTATTACATTTTAACTTATGTATTGGACTGTTAATTTTTGCATTTTTTAAAATTTATTTATTTGTCAGAGAGAGAGCGAGAGAGAGAGCGTGGACACAGGCAGACAGAGCGGCAGGCAGAGGCAGAGGGAGAAGCAGGCTCCCTGCCGAGCAAGGAGCCCGATGTGGGACTCGATCCCAGGACGCTGGGATCATGACCTGAGCCAAAGGCAGCCGCTCAACCAACTGAGCCACCCAGGCATCCCAATTTTTGCATTTTTAAATGATTTCTTGAGGGTTAATACATCCTACACTTTTCAGTCTGCTTAGAGTTAATATCAGCTCATGTAAAATACAGAAATTTTGTAAGTGTTTCTATCCCTTAATGGTTGGGGCCTGTAGATAACTCACCTCTTTTTCCTTTCTCTGAAAATATCACACTATCATGCTGAAAAGATATTTAGATAGATGTAAAATTCTGGGTGGGCAGTGTTTTCTTTTCAGCACTTTAAAGATGTTTTGCTGTCTTCTGAGTTTTATCATTTCTGATTAAAAGTCTTTGGCTATTCTAGTCGTTTTCTCTTTGTATGTAAGTTGTCATTTTTCTATGGCTGCTTTCAGAATTTTCTCTTTATCTCTGTTTTTCAGCAATTAATTATGAGATACCTAGTTGTAGTTTTCTTCACATTTATTTTGCTTGAATTTGACTGAGCCTAATGAATCTGTAAAGGTATACCTTTCACTAAATTTGGAAGGTTTTCAGACCAATATTTCTTCAAGTGTTTTTCCTGCTCAATTATGTATCATCCCTCTGGGAATCTAATCACACGTATGTGAGGTTTTCATTCTTGTTATCCCACTCATCCCTGTAGCTCCTTCCATGTTTTTCCATTATTTTTTTCTCTTTTTTTTTCTTGTTAGATATCTTCTATTAAACGATCTTTCTTTTCAGTGACTCTGTAAAGAGTTTTCTACTAAGACCTTCCTGGGCATTTAGGATGTCAATTATTGTATTTTTTTCAGTTACAAAATTTCCATTTGGATCTCTTCATTGTTTTTATTTCTCTTTCAACATCTTCCCTCTTTGTATTCATTAGAAGTGTATTTTCCTCTCTTCTAATCAAGCATAGTTATAATATTTAGTTTAACATCCTAGACTAAACATTCTAATATCTGGGTCATCTCAGTGATGGTTCCTGTTTTGTTTTTTTTTCCATTGAGAATAGGTCACATTTTCCAAGTTCTTCAGGCAATTAATAATTTTGAATTGCATTCTGGAATTGTAAATTCCAGATATTGAGGAGACTCCAAACTTGGTATTATTCCCCCAGAGCATTGGTATTTTCTTATAGCAGGCAATGATCAACATGTGACCTAATTCACAAACCCCATCTCTTGGGCAATAGCTTCTCCATTTAATTATTTTGTCTTTAGTGGGGTTTCTGGCAGTCTGCCCCTTGTTTGTGTGTTTCTGGCTTCAGTCAGAGATCTGAGAAAACTGTATACATAAAATTTGGAGTTCTTCTTCTCTAGCCTTGGACCCTTCAGGATTAGCCCCTCACTTTCCAGTGATTGTGGTTGCCTTGAACTCTGACTTCTTTACTTTAGGCCAGAAGACTGTGTTTTCTTTCTGAATTTTATCCACCCTCTGGGGAGCTGTGTTCTGTCTTCTGCCAGCCTAAAGCCATAAGAATGAGTAATTCATTCTAAGCTATTTTTTGATTCTGTGGTTCAACTCTCCATCAGAAAACTTCTGTGGAAAAAAGAGAGAGAGAGAGAGAGAGAGAGAGAGAGGAAGAAAGAAAGAAAGAAAGAAAGAAAGAAAGAAAGAAAGAAAGAAAAAAAAAAAAAAAAAAAAAAGAAAACTTCCTTGTTTCTGTTCTTACCTCAGAACCTGTAGGTAATTTTTTGGTTTGTTTTGTGTTTGATTTTTGTTGCTTCTTAGTTTATAGTCTATAGGCATGCTTCAAATATAATAGAAGTAAAATACAGATATCCAGTTTGTATATTGTCATAAGGTTCAACAACAAGGAAAACAAAACTTGGATGGGAGATATAGACACAAAACCTACTAGAATCACCCGTTGCTATTAAATTAGGTGCGAGGACTTTCAGATGCTACCGTGAATCAAATAAGACTCTATTTTCTATTGTGAAATTAACTTCTTATTTTTGAACTTCAAATCAAAATACAACTATTAAAATACATAACAAGTATTGAGGTCTTTTCTCTGAGGTCACCATGCAATTATCTAATCATCTTTCACATACTCGGAAATATTTATACAAAGAAAGTGCAGCTCTTGTTCGTTCTGTGCATTTGTTTCTGCTTACCTCACACAGAGATCAGTCATTTATTATATTTGCCATTTATATTCATGACATAAGATCTATCTTGTGAGAAAATCATGCCGTGATACATGGCCTCAATATGATTATCTGGTATCTGTTGGGGCTAGCGGTGGGGGTAGATCAATAATGTGGATCCTGTGAACCTCTGATCACACTTTCTAACTGCAGCTTCACTATTTTAATTATCTCTGGCCTCTGGTTTCATTGCTTACATGCATTGTACATTTGGTAAATTTTCAGAATAACATCAAATGAAAAACAACTTTTATTCATTCAATAATCATTTCTTGATGAATATTGTATGGGGAAGAGCATGACATTCATAGTCTGAAACACTGTATTTGATGCAAGACTTTGAAAGTAAATAGCTACAGCCAGGTAAAGTCAATCTTTTTGACTCTAAGCGACTTATTCTACAAAATGGCAATAATGTTGGTTAACTCATGAAATAAGGAAAGTCATGTAAGATAATGTAGATAAAATTGTTTTTGAAATAGTAAATTGCTAACAAATGCTAGTCATGGTGTGTCTCTATATGACACAGTATGTTATGTACTGTGGTAAACATAAACACTCAAGATAAAGTTCATTGCAACAAAGAAGTTGTAATCAAGACTTGAATGAACTTGGGAGTCTATAAATATTTATTAAACTTATAGTATATGTTAGATTCTTGTGTCCACAATAAATGGTCTCTAAGCAGTTCTCTTATGAGGTGATATCTACAAGCTTTATATTGTAACGTTTGTGGGGCACTTGGGTGGCTCAGTGGGTTAAAGCCTCTGCATTTGGCTCAGGTCATGATCCCAGGGTCCTGGGATTGAGCTCCAAGTGGAGCTCTCTGCTCAGCAGGGAGCCTGCTTCCCCCTCTCTCTCTGCCTCCTTCTCTGCCTGATTGTGATCTCTGTCTGTCAAATAAATAAATAAAATCTTTAAAAAAGAGAGAGAGAGAATATAATGTTTGTGATGTCTTATTTTTCTCTTCAGAGCCCTATGCTTTCCTTTTCTGCTTCTCTCAAGGAAATGGAAAAAGCAAACCGTCATTGCATGTATTTATATATTGATATATTAATTAATTATTCATTATTTATATTTTCATAATTATTACTTTTTAAAATAGTAGAAAAGCAGTCCATCTAATTAGTGATCCTACCAGTAATCTCCCAGTCTCTCATTAGGCTTGTACGCAGTGAAAAAAGCGGGATGTGGAGAGTGGCACACAGATTGTACAGAGGTGCAGGTGTGGAGACAAAGCTCCTATTTCGGTTCTGAGACATTTCTCTCTGCTCTTGAGCTCCCCTTGGAATTCACTTCTCCCTTTGAATTTCCATATATAATCACAGCTAAGCTCCTTTTGGAAATCCTTAAGTAAAGAAAACTGGATTCTTATTTTCAAGTGGTAAGTTTACTTGTCCTGATCAAGTCAGAAATAAATAAAGTAGAGATTGAAATTTAGAATTTTATTCTAAAAGTACCTTCTATGTGACTCACATTTCTTTCTTATCCCACTTAAAGACTTAGCTGAATACCTTTATTTAAACAAATCAATCCCTCAGAGGGAACAATAAAGCTCTTTTTTTTTTTTTCAAAAAAAAAATCAAGAACTATATAGTACTTATACATTATTAAACACAACAGTGGACTTGGTGAAAATGTTGAAATAAAGCATGTTCTATTCTGAAGGTGTTAGTGGAGCCCATGTGGTACCGCCAGAACATTAGTTTGACTGATTTTCCTAACTAATGCCTGAGAGAGAAAATTTATATTTTTTTGCTCGCTCCTTACATAGTAACAAGACTTGAAATCCAGTCACGATCTGCTTTCTAAGGTACTTTGGCTTTGTAGACCTTTCTGTCTGTCCTTTGGAAATGGTTTGGATCTCTCTCTGCTAAAGATTATTTCCGTTTTTCATTTTGAAGAAAAGGTCTTCTGATTTCATTGTGACATTTACATCATCTAATAGACATCTCATTGCTAAAGTAAATTTATACATAATACATCTCGGCTTTAGGGTTCTTGGATTTTAATTAGAGGATGAAACATAAATCAGGATTTCAAGCCACAATGGTTAATAGAGCTGTCCCCTTGCTTTTTTTTTCCCCTTGCTGTCTATTAGATTAACAGTGCCAATCACAATATTTAAACATAAATATGTCAAATCCTGCTTGTTCTTGGGAAATACTTCTCAAAAGTGTTCTCCTTTATTTTGTACTGGGTAAAGGTAGGATTTTCAGCAGTTAGATATTCAGCAGCAAAATGTGCATTAAAGTGCTCCACAAAAAAGAAATTCAAAACCTCTTTCCTATCTTGCTTCCTCCTTTATTCTTTTCACATTACTATGTGGTGTGGTGAGCAAAGCAAAAACCATGACTTGTGGTATATGTTTTTATCCGCTGCACTTTCAGGGACTTTAAAATCTTGTTTGGCTTTTGCAACACATTTAACTCCTCACAAATATATGAAAACATGTTTACATGTAGTAGTTTCTAAATTTAATGCTCATTTTTGGAAAACCAGGGAAAATGTGGAACATTGGCTTCTAGAACAGTCTGTTAATGTTTTTGGTTATCTTCTTAGGCAACTAGACATCCACCAAATGTATTTTAATACTAATTGTGCTTTGGAGTTTAACATTGCCGAGGAACAGAATTTTCTTTACCACAACAGACTGAAAATATATGTGAGATAAATGATTCTCATTAAGCTTTTGCTACCTGGTTGGATGCTTTATTTACCTTGTTGATAATTCTAAATACATTGTGGTTCTTCATATGCCACTACATTTGGTATATTACCACCAACAGTTCTAAAAGGGGTAAAAAGGGAAGGAAAGATGTGATTAGAACACAGGAAGAGTACCTGTAGGGAAATGCCACCTAATAGGAGTTTTTGTCTTTGGCATAGGGTCACAGCCAATTTATAGTGATCTTGCAGGGATACACTCAGGACAATAGGTACTAGACTTCTTGGGAGGCATGGGTGTCCCATTTGGTTAAATATCTCACTGGATCTGGTTGTGATCTCAGGGTCATGAGATATAGCCCTGTGTAGAGCTCTGTGCTGGGCTTGGAACCTGCTTAAGATTCTCTCTCTCCCTTTTCCTTTGCCCTCTCCCCATGTGTTCATGCATGTGCACTCTCTCTTAAAAATATATATCATGCATTTTTTATATGATACACACACACACACACACACGACCTCTTGTCCATTCTCTGAATTCCTGTTGGTGCCAATCCTTAAGTAACTTGAAGTCAGAGGGCAAAACTCTTTTGTGAAGAGCTGGTCAGCCACTTGGTGTGAAAAAAAATGGAACCAATCAGAAAGGGAGAATGGAGAAAATCAAGCCCAGCATGCTTCTGTTTATCAGTCAATGATTGTCTTTGGAGCACCCTATCTTAGAAATGTTTCATAGAATGCTAGTTCTATAGCATGCTAATCATTTCATTTGAGAAATATTCAAGTAGTCAAGTATGATACATCAAATGCAGTTAAAAATATGTCCATACAGCTGAACCACTCAGATCTTTAGTATGCTAAAGTGCATTGTACTCCTCCAAGTGGTCACAGAACATGCAATGTTCTTAAATGTATCTGAATATTAAACTTCCTTTTAGAATGTAAGATGGAAGGCTAATTTGGAGCTTGTGAAGCTGTTGCTATGGTTTAACATTTGTCCAATTCAGGGGAAAAAAAAAATCACTTGAATAAATCTTAGCATTATTTTTTTCATACTGATTCACAATGTTGTCTTGAAAGATTCCTCTGCCACAGCTGTCTTATTTAAAATACTTAACTTTTTCTTAGTTTGTGTCTTTCTTCACGGGAGACACCTCCTCCCTGACCAAACCTCATTGGCTTACTGGAAAAATTAAAGTTCTATCAAAAACTATCTATGTGCACACCATTCTCCGATTTGATTTCAAATAATATTTATAAAAACTTCAAAGTTATAAAGTTACCTTTTTCAAAAGCTGTATCCTTTCAAACTTGGGCTAGGATTAGGCAGGTTTTTTTTGTTTTTGTTTTTCCTGCCTTTATTTATTTATTCATTTATTAAGTTATTTATTTTCTGTTAACATTGTGTCTTTTAATAGAAAAACCTCCTTGGCATTTTAACTGCAAATGAGTTATCTAAAAATAAATGTCATGGATATGGTAGTGGAATCCCTTAGGTGTTTCCTAGTGATCTGATCCTCAAAATCTCAAGTGTATGTTGTCTTGATTATTTTCCTTTTCAATGTTTACTTTGAGGTCATTCTCGCATTCTTAATGTTCTTAAAGAGGCATGTGTATACCCACTATGCTTTTCAGTGCAGTTTGAGCCTTTCATCATCAGAATAGAAACTGGAATACAAATTACAGTGTTAAGGAAATGAGAGAAAGGAGTCAAGGAAGCTGTACAATGAGGCACAACAATTTGAGATAATTTGTAAGTCAATACGCCATATTATTTCAAAATATTTGCAAATTTGATTATAATATCTACTTTGACATTATGATTTATGGAAGGTAGTTGGCCTGTAGGGTCTATTACAGGTAGACTCATCTTTTGTAGCTAGAGCTTCATCTGGCATCTTGAGATCACTTGGAGGAATGCAAAAGAATTGGAGCATTCTGTCTGTCCTCTTACTCTTAGTGCCTATCTCTCATGCCACTGACTAATATGATTAACTTAACTGGGAGCACCATGCATTCACAGATTTAATTCTGGTGTAAAATTTTATTTGAAGACTAAATGTGCATTTTAAACTTATTGATTTTTCTGTTCCTCTTTTTGATGTCATAGCTGGTTTAAATAGAAGGGTAGAAACCATAGATTATTTTGATTAGATTACTGATTTAAAATTTTTAGCGCATAATACAGTTCTTAGAAT
This sequence comes from Mellivora capensis, assembly GCA_004024625.1. Lineage (NCBI taxonomy): Eukaryota > Metazoa > Chordata > Mammalia > Carnivora > Mustelidae > Mellivora > Mellivora capensis. The sequence goes on along the minus strand of PISX010003755.1, from coordinate 59,750 downwards.
ATAGAAGTCTTCATTAAATTAAAAAAAATGTGTTCCTGATTATAGTTCTGTCTTGTCACATGTAAAAAAAAATTTTAAATGCTAAAAAAATAAGAAAAGATAGTCCAATATCACTCACTCCTATGTAGTATTTCAATATTCAGTCTTTACTCAAGAAAGTGTGGAGTTTAACAAAGGATGAGTAGAAGGAGAATCTTTGACTTGTTCAAGAGGTAGGATGTTATTGAAGGGGATGGTACATCTGTGACTGACACTGATTAACTTTTTTACAGAAGAGCGTTATTGTTTATAATGTACAGATTCTCCAAAACTAAACTATTGAGTTGTAAATTCTTCTTTGAGTATTTTGAATTCAAGTCACTGAGGGGAGGAATCATGGACCCATGCCACTATAAATAAAATGGTATTGGCATGTCACATGCTGAGTGGTTTTGGCACAAGTCGTAGTAGGCTGCAGTGCTCCAGATGATGCAGAATGACTTCTTGAAATAGCACTTTTGACTTAAATTCACTTACAGAATATTTTCATAACTCCTTAATTAAGAGAACAAAATAAAACATTTTAGAATTACAGTTGCTGTTTTGCCTTTTAAGAATATTTTTCATCAAAAATATGTATTAGGAGATAATTATAATTAAGCTTTGGAAGTTTATATGTGAATGTGCATGTGTGTATAAAAATGTAAATTGCTTCTGCTTGGTGTAAATCAATCATTTCTTTATGATAAATATTGCTGGTATGCTTTTGGTGTGAAAATGAATATGTCATTCTTGATTTGGTGTTATAAGGTATTAATCTCCTGTGGGTAATCGTCTGCCCACTGTATAAAAGAGTGCTTCACAGTACATCAAAAATTGCAATCAAAGCTCTTTCTCCAAAAAGAAAAACATAAAACTAAAGTGGTCTGTGGGCACCTGTCCTCCATGTGAGAACAGGTCAAGGCTGTCACGTTGGCTCAAATTTAAGTTCATAGTTTGCAATGGGACACAGTAAAGGAGTAAGAGTACTTGTTTACTGAAGCTCTCAATGGAGTCTGATGATAAAAATGTATGCACACACATGACTTTCATATCTAAAAAATTAGATCATAATTAAGAAATGATTTACCAAAATATCTAATGTCAACATCTTTTTTTAAGAGTTGATAACATGGTTGTAAGTGATGGTGATCTTTGGAGTTGGAAAAATTTGAGCATAGCATCACATAATATTGATGCATTAGCTTAATCATAATATGAGTAACCACATATAAATGCCTGCCATGGGCCCAGTAAGAAATTACACATCTTATGGAATTATCACACATAATCCTCATAGCAACATTACGAGATACTTCACAAATCATAAAAATAAGATGGAGAAAGGTTACTTATAGTCAGGAAAAAGTAAGATAAAACTTAAACCCATTTCTGTCCAACTATAAGTATGTGCTTCACATCCCTTGTGATCTACATCCTTCCAAATCACATAAAATCTCTGCATCTGTCTCCTTGCCCATAGAATGAGAACACCCATATTCTCACTCACCACTCACGTGAAGAGTAGACAGGGCACATATAATAACCTTTGCATAGAATCTGGTGCATAATGATCTGTTAAAAACAAATCATAACTGCCATTACTTTAATATTTTTGGAAAAGATATTTTGTTCTAAGTAATTAACAAATATGATTATTATGATTTTGTTGTTATAGTCAAATTGACAATTGTTCTCTTTCAAACTGGATATGCCATCCTTCAGAGAAGTAGTAAAAGCCTGCCTTGTTCTCTCCCTCTGCAAGCAAAGACAAGTGATTGAGATTTTTTTCCTTAAGGCATTACTGAAGGAAAATATTATAACTAACTTAGATAATAAATCATGTGAAATGATAAAATTCTTAGAGTAATAGATTAACTATTAAGTTTGACAAAGGGTGTGTATTATAAATAAATTATGATGTGCCAATTGTAATTTTTTTCATCCAAAACTTACCTGTTCTCTGGGTGCCTGGGTGCCTCACTCTGTTAAGCATCTGACTCTTGATTTCCACTCAGGTCATGATCTCGGTCATGAGATTGAGCCCTAAGTCATGCTACACCCTGGGCATGGAGCCCTCTCTCCCTCTCAAAAGAAAGAAAGAAAGAAAGAAAGAAAGAAAGAAAGAAAGAAAGAGAAAGAAAGAAAAGGAAGAAAAGAGAAGGGAGAAAAGAAAAATAAATATCCTAAATGCTTTCTATGTGTAAGATCTTTTAATACAGAAATCCTATGAGATGAGTGCAATGATTATCACCTTCTAATAGTTGAGGAAATTGATGTGCATACAAGTTAAATAATTGTCTCAACATTACATGAAAGATTGAATAAAGGCTATGTGGCCATGGAGTCAATAATTTAAAGCAGAAAATAGGAGTGCTTGGGTGGCTCAGTTGGTTGAATGGAGGACTCTTGATTTCTGATTTTGGCTCAGGTCATGATCTCAGGGTCCGGGGATGGAGCTCTGACTTGGCTCTGGGCTCAGTGTGGAGTTCACTTGTCTCCTTCTGCTCCTCCCTCACTCCTACTCTCCCTTTCTTGCTCTCTGAAATAAATAAATAAAATATTAAAAATGAATGAAACAAAGAATATATATATATGATTATATTCTTATTTTATGTCCACATATTTCATCCTTTGATATTTAAATAGGTGAACTGACTTAAAATTAAATGTATATTATCTTGCCTGTTTTCCTGACCTTAGTCCAGAACTAAAGGATTCAGTTTTCGAAAAAGATAATGTTATAATTTTGAAGTTTTTACAGATAATTGTAAAGTACTTTTGAGGAGAGAAGCTCTGCCTTTGGAATAAAAATTATGGACAAAATGTCAGGACTCTAATGCATTAATCATGTGACTTTAGGCTTTACAAAACTTCTTTAAACCTCAGTCTCTTTGTCTAAAGATGGCCTGACACTACATATTTCTATGGTTTATAATAATGACTTACAGAAAGCCTGTATTAAAGATTGGCATAACTTGGCATCTATAATGTTCTTAACAACTGTTCACTGAATATGAAATTAGGAAGCATCTTGATTTTTGACTTCTAGAATATGAGTCCCTAAACATTTTTTGTGTGAATTAATCTATCCTGTTTATTCATTTTAAAATTAGTGATTAGATAAAATCAGTGATTAATTTCAACATTTTAAGCATTATTAAATTAGAACTAAAACAATGTTATAACAGAAAATAATGTAACTGCTGAATAAACTATAACAGAGGACTTGAATTAATTAAAAAGAAGAATCATGTTTCCTTAACCAGCTTTTCTCTTTCCTATTAAATATCTCAATAGATTTATTTTAAATTATTTTGTGTGATTAAATGTAAATGCATATTTAAAATCTAATGATTTTCATTAAAAGAAGGTACCATAATCATACAAATATCTCTTTTTGTCACATACAAAATGCTTTCATGTACATAATCATAATTTGTTCTCTGACAAGTAGTAGCTCCCCATTTAATAGGAAAAGCACCTGAATTTCAAAAAAGTAAAGCTATCTTCTAGCTAGAAAATGCTAGTAAGCCAAGTTCTAAATCTGGGTTTCTCCTGAAACAAACGGCTGCTCATTATCAGTACAATTTTAATGTCCCCCGGTGATTCTTACTAATCATCTGCAATGCAGCATCAGGCTCATTAACATAATATAGATCTGTTCTTACATTTCAGGTAGCAAAGTAATTTACAGTCTATCATTAGCTAAATATCTGAGAGAGGTACTGAAACTTCATGTTGAGTCATTAGCATGACTTCACAACTGGGCAATTGCATTAATGTTCAGGAACCAGAAACCCAAAAGCTGCTCTCTGCTTAGTGGATCTGTTTTCAATTATGATGTTATCTAGATGCCCAGTTCAAGGCAATGTCTTGACTTTTTTTTTTAATAATTCTGTAGTTACAGCCTTCTTGAATTACTTCTTTTTGAAATATTTTTGGTTTGTTGTTGCATAAATTTGCTATTTATTAAAAAGTCTTAAACCATGTCTATGCAGTCAAACTGGATTGGTAAGAAACAAGTGAACTTCCCCTATTCCCAGAGAGAATAACTAGTGATTTCAGCAATTAGTACAAGAACGATCTTGTACTAACTGCTATATTTGGCCAAAATCAACAGAAATTTTATTAAGTATATATTGATTTTTCTGGTCTTGCTACATGTTCAATTACAATGCTATAATATGCTCATTGGAAAGCTTAGTACACTATGGAACACACTTTACGGACATGGATTACTTAACCTGTTTCAGAGTTCAGTGAGCTACATGAAAGGTTTATGTTGCATTTGGTGATGGGATATTGTGAAAATATATAAGGTAGGCCTGAAGCACAGGAAACAACATCCAAACATTTTGATCTTGGAAAGTTGAGACTATGTTGTGGATATTAAAGTGTTCAAGATGCTCATGATAAGCCGGACACTGTACAAGGTATTTTGTGTACATTATATTTTAATTGCCTTCATAACTCAGGGAAGATATTATCATACCCATTTTATATATGACAACACTCAGGTTGAGATAGAATAACTCTCTCACTCCATCCATCATGGCTGGAATTTGAACGGGTGAGTTTTAATAGAATCAACTGGGGCTGAGGATAAAACCAAACAAAATAATACTGTTATGCTGATGTTCTTCTTGTGAACCCTAACAGTCACCCAAACCTTTGCTATTTTCTTTTGACTTTTTTTTAACTTTTTCACAAGGAAAGATTAGTGATGTTTGAATATGACTTACATGTTCCAAGAATATCACAAAGATATTAACAGAAAGAATTTCCTGCTATACTGACAAAGTCAAAGTAGTGTTGGAATGGATAAAAGGTTTGGATTCTGATTTGAATTCTGGCCCTCCCCACCTTCTTTAGGCATCAATTTCTCCACTGTCTTAGTGTCCATATTTCCCTCACACACAATGTGATGTAGCCTAGATATGGTGCTATTCTACTGAATCTCACACACCTAATTTCTAGCATTATAGACACTGTATAAACATTCACTAACTCAGGGCACCTGGGTGGCTCAGTGGGTTAAAGCCTCTGCTTTCAGCTCGAGTCATGATCCCAGGGTCCTGGGATCCAGAGAGCGCCCCCGTGTCGGGCTCTCTGCTCGCCAGGGAGCCTGCTTCCTCTTCTCTCTGCCTGCCTCTCTGCCTACTTGTCATCTCTGTCAAATAAATAAATAAAGTATTGAAAAAAAAAGCATTGAAAAAAAAAATATTGGGATGCCTGGGTGGCTCAGTTGGTTGGACGACTGCCTTCGGCTCAGGTCATGATCCTGGAGACCCGGAATCCAGTCCCGCATCAGGCTCCCAGCTCCACGGGGAGTCTGCTTCTCCCTCTGACCTTCTCCTCGCTCATGCTCTCTCACTGCCTCTCTCTCAAATAAATAAATAAAATCTTAAAAAAAAAAAAGAAAAAATATTGATTCATAAATCAATATATGAAGAGGGGATTGAATATAAGACTTCTGATTATGAGAAATAATTTTAAATCATTGTAAAGCTTTAAGATTCTAATATTTGTTGAGATGGTATTGGCACTGAGATTAAATTATTAACAGCATGTTGTAATATATCTGTGTGCTCTCCACCACAGAAGAAAAATGACCAATTATTGATGCAAATTCCTACTATATTTGACTTTTATATATTGAACATATACTTAATAGCTACTAATTGCTTTATAGGATAATATACTCCAGGTAAATCACAGTTCACAAAGCCAATTTCCAATCGCCATGCTTTCAGAATCTCCCAAGAATATTACCTCACTATCTTTTAGATACTTTAGATATCTTTTAGATACTTTACTTTAGATATCTTTTTAGATACTCATTTCATGTTTAACAAACTTAAATAAATTATATCCTTTATCAAAGTAATTCAGAAGTGGTTAAACCCTGCTATATTTATTGTAAAATACTAGCCACAATAAAAATAAATTTGTAGTTTAAAATATGGAGTAGGTATTTTAATTCATATTTGTAATTTAAACTCCTTAGAGAAGTTTGTTTAGATAAAAATATGTCCAAAGTGAGGAGTGTTTATATCAAGCACTGAGAAAAAACAAACAAAAAACCAAAACAAAACAATTTTTTTGTTAATTTACTTTAAGTGAAATATTCTTTTTTTAATTTAATTTTATTTATTTTACAGACAGAGATCACAAGTAGGAGGAGAGGCAGGAAGAAAAAGGAGGAAGCAGGCTCCCTGCTGAGCAGAGAGCCCAATGCAGGGCTTGAATGGGGCTTGATTGGAGCTTGATCCCAGGACCCTGGGATCATGACCTGAGCCAAAGGCAGAGGTTTTAACCCACTGAGCCACCCAGGTGCCCCAAGTAAAGATTGTTTTGGTTCTACAAGTAAAATATTCTTGTAGAACCAAAACAATCATATCTTTAAAGAAAAGAATGATTTTCTTTTGGGTGATCTATCATCACAGGGATGCATTTCTTACCAGTAAGTGTTGAAAGTTTTTTTAGACTGTATGCAATAAGGATTTGAGGTCAAAGGTCATTGTCCTGATCACAGGATAGTTTATGTAAAATAAGCTTACAAGGTTAGTCATAGTCTCTAATATAAATAAATCTTCACTTAATGTTTAACATATCTCTAATTTTATACTAAAATAATGGGGCCAAATGAGCTGTTTCAATGTTCCTACAGAAACTTAGCCACTCTCAAGAAAAATATACACACAGACATGTACTTACTTATACATTTTTCAGGTTCATAAGCCTTTGAAACTTATCCATGGATGTCAAATTAAACAATTATCTTCAATAAATAATTAAAATTATATAATTAAATAATTAAAAGGAATTTGCTAATGAATAAATATCTGGCATTGTCCCATGTGGTAAAATGACTCCAAGATAAATATGAAATTTTATTCCTGCCTCTGAGGAGCTCATTACTAAAATTTCAATTAAAAGCTTCATACAAATGAAAAAATATCTAGCTAGAGAGCAATATTAAGGGTCATTAATACATGTGCAGTAGATATTTATTGAATGAATAATGAAACATCCACTCAGTAAGAAAAAACAAAGAGCAAAGGAGAAAAAAGTGATAAAAATAATTCTTTATAGAAAAAAAGCACACATGACCAATATTAAAAAGTTATCAACCTCAGTCATAATTAAAGAAACAAAAATATTTAAAAATAATTGTTATTTATTTCCTATCATTTAGCAAGTGTTAAAAAGATTGATATTACCCACTCATGAAAAAATGAAGAGGGCACCTGGGTTGCTCAGTGGGTTAAACCTCTGCCTTAGGCTCAGGGTTCTGATATCCAGCCCTGCACCAGGCTCTCTGCTCAGCAGGGAGCTTGCTTCCCTCTCTCTCTGCCTGCCTCTCCACCTACTTCTGATCTCTCTATCTTTGTCAAATAAATAAATAAAATCTTTTTTTTTTTAAAGATTAAAGATTTTAAAAAGATTAAAAAAATCTTTTTTTTTAAAGATTTTATTTATTTATTTGACAGACAGAGATCACAAGTAGGCAGAGAGGCAGGCAGAGAGAGAAAGGAGGAAGCAGGCTCCCTGAAGAGCAGAGAGACTGATGTGGGGCTTGATCCCAGGACCGTGAGATCACGACCTGAGCCAAAGGCAGAGGCTTAACCCACTGAGCCACCCAGGCACCCCAATAAATAACATCTTTAAAAAAAAAAGAAGAATAATTTTATATTGCATTAAATTTGAAAATATCCATTCACCACATTTTCTCCTCCTGTTCCTTCCCGCAACCCCAACACTTTATGGAATATTTAGTCTTAAAGTTTTGAGATGAAACAGAATAAGGCACATGTCCAAATAGGAAACGAGAGTTTGCTTTGGCCCAGAGAGAAGTTACAACCTACATTGGGTGGGGAGGAAATCTCTACAGAAGGGCCAATGATGGCAGAAATTCACTTGGTGTTAAAGCCCAAGTGAGGATGAGGAAAGCATCTGCATGGAGGAAAAGGAGGTAGTAAATATATTAGGAAAAATGAATCCAGAAAAAAATATTACAAATATCAAAAGGGAGAATAATAGAAAGAAATTTGTTGAGTTGGGTTAGAATTGCTTGTATCAATGTGAATTTATAGTTTTCAATGCATATGGACAGAGAAATAAATATGGGTGGATAAGTAGAGAAATAAATATAGTAGAAAAGACTTAGATAGAAAGAGATAAATAAATACAAACAATCATGTATAACCTACCTCTGCCTTTGAGAGGGCTGGGAAGTAGTAATACCTTAACAGCATCAATTTTGCCGAGCCCCTAGTTTCAGCTTTAATGTACTGATTTCCATTAAACAAAATTAGGATTCTCTAGAGAGTTGGCTAATATCAGGGATGTAAAGGGAATATACAAGAGCTTAGAACTTGTACCAGGAAGTGGAAAAAAGGCCAAAAATTGATGAGGTTAGTCAGAAGTTCAGACAAGTAAGCTTGAAAGGGTCCCAACAGCCAAATATGGGATAATTGAACATTAAAATTATAGTTACAGATGACAGCTTACTGAATATAAGAAACCTGAACCCAGACTAAAATAATAAAGAAATGAATTTCATAAGGAAAAGAATATTTTAGAAGTCTCAAACAAACTCCTTACAGAATGCAAAGCACAAAAGAAGAAGAAATCACTTTGGTGGAGAAACCTGAAGGAACACTTATCAAATAATTAAAGTGAGTATCATCAGTAATTGGGCAAATTAAAAACGTTTACCAACTGAGGAGATGCAGTGAAAAAAACCAGCATTAACCCCTATAATAGGAATAGGACCTGAATCTAATCATGGGAAAAAAAACAAGTTGAAGAACCTTCTACAACAACATGCCACTGGCTATTTTCAAAAAGTGTCAAGGTCATGAAAATCAAGGGAAGACAAAGTAACTATTTTAGACTTGACGAGATGAAAAATAAATAAGAAATAAATTTAAAACACAGTTCTGAACGGGATGCTTTGGTTGTATAAAGGACATTAAACGAGTAATTGGCCAAGCTCATCGAGTGTCTGATAGTTAGATGGTAATCACGTATCAATGCTACTATCCCTGTTTTTATGGTTGTACTAGGTTATGCTGGAGAACATCTTTGTTTGTAGGAAAGGTACACTAAAATATTGGGGAGTGGTGGGCGTCAAGTAAGTTACTTACTCTCAAATGGTTTAGGGAGCCCATTTTTAGACACATTTTTGCAATTTCTTTGTAAGTTTGAGATTGTTTCAAAATTTTAAAAATGAATATTTGTACACTTCAATTCAGCAATTTCAAAGCAAATAATTTTTGCCCAAAGAAACACTTGCACTAGCGTTTAAAAATTATAGATACACACACATACACACATGCACCCACACCATAATGTTGATCAGAACACAGTTTATAACAGGGAAATAATTGAAATCATCTAGTTGACTAGTGGTAGAATATTGGGTCGATAGAATCTGGTACATAACTAAAATGTGTTACCATGGAAATATTTCAAGAGACAGGATGAGAGAGAGGCTGACAGGGAGTGGAAGTGAAGCAGAGGGACAGAGGGAGAAAAGATAGTGAGAAACAGAGACTGAGATGATATGTTAGGTTATAGAACTGTATAAATTATAGTTTTAAAATAAAAGTAATGGTATTAATACATTTAAATATAAAATGTTAAGTTAATTTTTACTGATACAAATTGTGAGTGGGTGAATTCAGCTATTTTAAATGAATGGCTAAAGGCCAAGTGTAGGGAGGATGAAAGGAGAGCTCCCCTGAAACTGCAGATATGTTCACGCCTCCTAGCAGGCTTTACTCCATAAATTTTTACAGGTGCTCATGAGGATGTTGAAGGAGGAGGCAGCGTTCTGAAGACCAAAAGAATTTCCCCTAGGTGTTATAGGTCTGCAGGAGAGGAGGGGACACAGCTGTGGGAAAGGCAGGAAGTTCTTTCTGGAATGGAACAAAAGCATTAGGCCTTTTGTGGGGGGGTGGGCATGGGGAAAACCTAATGCTGCTGGGGAAAGGGGAAAAAACAAAACCCCTTGCCTCTCTGGCACAGACTGGAAACATCTTGAGAGCAGACGTCCATTAGAGAATTTGTGGGGGTGGGTGGACCTAGTTCTGATTGTGACAGTTATTACATGACTCTATGCTTTTGTCTAAAATCAGAAAACTACATGCTAAAAAATGTGAATCAGAATAGTGATTACCTTAAGTGAGCAGGACAGTGACAAGGACCCGTGGCAAAACAGTGCCTTCAGGACTTACTAGTATTTTATGTCTTGATGAAGTGATGGTTATGCCCAAATCTCATTGGGCACACACTAATGTTTTGTATAATTTTCTCTAGCATTTTATACCTAAAAAATTATGTTAAATGTTAATAATTGTGATGTCAATAATACCATGATAATAATAATAATTGTAATGTTAAATAGCCAAATAATGTTATTCAATGTTCAAGATTTAAATTTCCAGGAAGATTTGAAATAATTCAGTGAAGACATAGTATTATGAAAATGTTTTATCAATATCATGACTGGGAGAAGCTACAAATTATATTCCTACCTCAGTCATCACTTGCATGTAATCAGTATCATTTTAGTGTAAAAGAAACACAATGGTTCAAGAGAAGTAAAACCCATTAGGCTAAGATTATTGGTAATGCCCAAATGTAACTGAGAATATAATTGATTGCTTACACAATACTTTAACCCCTATCGTATCTTTCTTTGTTAGCTGTTAAGCTAACAAACTTAATCCTAGGTTAGTAAAACCATATTCTTCTGGGGCGAGGGGAAGTGAAAACATGGAGACGGAAAAAAAAAAAAGATAGATACATTATTCTACCAGTGTCTATTAATACTCTAATCAATCTAGTTAGTTGAATAAAATACGCATGCTATATAGGTATTTTATTAATATAAAATCATTAACAACTGTTAATGGAAATGAAAGGTTGCTAATGAAACTAGAGAATATCCATCAGACAAATCACACAGAATGGTAATCATTGTGTCTGTGCTTTGAAGAACTCAGTATAATATCAACAGAATCTATGAATGTCTCACATCCAGCCTCATGTCTCCTCAAGAGCTTTTTCTTTGAGTCCTATGTGAATCGCCAAGTTGAAATTTGAGACATACATTTATGTATCCCTTTTAAGTCCACACTGTAACATTCCACTGTTTATTTCCCCTCCCCTACAAGAGGACACAATCTTTTCAATGTTCAATATTTAAAGCGAAGAGAGGGTATTTCCTTCATGGTGTTTGCTTTCAATTTACACTTCTCCATCACCTCATTTTATCTGGGGATCTCAAAAACTCACGTTTCGGTCATCTGGGAGAGAATCTGTGAGTTCTTCTTGTAAAGCCATTGCTCTCAAACAAAAACAAAAATCCATCTCTTCCTATAAAGGACCTACCTGTAGGGATGGCAATGAAAGGGAACAACAGATAACTAGATTTCCTCAGATTGTAACAGAAAAATTTCCGAGGTGCACCTGTTGGCTTGGGTACCTACTACATGGTTTGTCTGTTTGCTTTTAAATAGTCCTCTACCTTCCCCGTTTATCATGCTGCTCTGTGCCCAAGAGCCGGGATAATCACTGAAAGATCTCTTTCCACTCTAACACATTTTAGGCTAACTTATTACTTCAATCTTTATATGAAGTCTCTATTCCACTTTCCATACGTATTTAACTGGGAAATTAAATTAGTAAGTTAACATTTGTAGACCACCACAGAGATGAAATTTTGTTTTCACATAACTTTCCATTTAAAATAATGTTTATTAGACTGTATGCACTACGATATATTTAGTTTTGTATTTGTCTATTTTCTCTGATCTCTATTAAAAATAGAGAGAGAAGAATCCCCTATTGCAACTTTCCGATATGTTTGATATTGTTTCAGAACAATGTCATCATCTGTTAATAACATTATTAACTTTTGTTGACTTTTAAAAAAAGATTTATTTACTTTTAGAGAGAGAGAGAGAGAGACAGCACGAGGAAGAAGGACAAAAAGAGAGGAAGAGAGAATCTCAAGCAGGCTCTACACTAATCGTGGAGCCCAAGGAGGGCCTAATCTCAGGAACCTGAGATCATTTACCCCAGAGGAAACCAAGAGATAGCTTTTCTGACTGCGCCACCCAGGCAGCCCCTTTTGTTGACTTGTATATCTGTTTTGACACATATAATTTTATTTTTTATTATATTTTACCATCCCAAACATCTTTGCTTCAGCCTTTACTAGTTCTTTCCAATGCCAACAGCTCAGTGACAACTCTAATCAGTGGTAAATAAAGCCACAAATCCCCTACTGTTTCTACAGACAAGGTAAGATAATCTACATATGTTTTAGTGGTTAATTCTATTGAGAAGTGTATGTATATCCTTTTGTGTGGGGATGTTTCTTACAGAGATGAACTCTCTAGATATTCTAGGGCCCATACTATTAAGTATTTCTGCTTCTGGCCCTCAATCTCTTCTGTGAACCACCAAAAAATACACAACAAACAAACAAAACCCAGATTTTTTTTTAATTTTAATTTTCATTAATTTATTTGACAGAGAGAGATCACAAGTAGGCAGAGAGGCAGGCCGAGAGAGAGGGAGGGGGAAGCAGCCTCCTCACTGAGCAAAGAGCCGGATGCAGGGCTCGATCCCAGACTCTGAGATCATGACCTGAGCCAAAGGTAGAGGCTTTAACCCACTGAGCCACCCAGGTGCCCCAAAATGCAGATTTTTGAAGGCATCAAAGAACCACTGAGGCTGCATGAATTTGAGGAGCTTGAAGAATGGAGGGAGGCCCAGTGAGGTGAACTTGACCTTCTTTATAGCTTTTTTCTTGAAGACACTTGATGATTCATGGAGACTGACATTTAGTCTCAGCAGAAAGTAGCAACCTAGAATATTTTTACTGTCTAGTGACTAGAAAGACCCTCAAGAAAGGGGAATAAGAATGCAAACATACAATTCAAAGGATTTTTTTCTTGGAATGTTTGTTAATCCTAAAATTCCCAGAGGTAAAAAGCAGAGACATCAAGCAGAACGAAGCTGCTAATTGCTAAAGAGCTAGGCAGAAATGTTAGCAGTCTCATGGTGCTGGATCTTAAAACACTGAAATTCAGACCTGGTCCAGACTCAGTGACCCTGGTTTAGAACCACGCTTTCAGCTGAGACTCGTATAATTTCAGCAAATGTTAACTGGAAAGATACTCATGCTAGAAGAGATACGGCCTTACTCTAACCCAGTTAGAATAGTATCTGTATATAACAGCATCTATCATTTGGAACCATTACAGTTTTTCATGCACCATGCCTATCAAATACTACACAGTGTGCCAGTATACTGGGAAATACAATTAATCAACAAAAACCAAGAGAAGAAATAGGCAATAACAAGAGGTATACTTGTTATATAACAAGTATATATAATCCAGGTATTGGATTTTTCAAACACAGACTTTAAATTAGTTATGATTAATGTGAGTAATCTAGTTTATATGTCTGGTTAGAATTTTATCTGTAATGGGGAGATGATGTGCAAATTCACATATACTGATGGCCTACAAGATGTTCAGTGATTTTTCTTGTGCTGTAAAGTTTTATCTTCACATTAACCCTCTAAGGGATTATTATCATCTCATTAAAAAATTCAGATTCAGAAAAGATATGTACATCATTTATCTTTTAAAATATACTATATACTCAACTCAACCTAAAACAATGACAATAACTATTTCAAGGAGATTTTTAAAGTAAGAAATGACACAGTGCCCAAGGCATTTATAGTATGAAAGAGTACTGAGAAGAAAATGAATCAGGCATAGAAGAACCAATGAATGGAGCACAACATATTTTTGAGCACTTATAAATGGGACCAAAATGGGCAACAAAAATTGGTTATCTAATCCTACCTGTGGGAGATTTAAAGTCTATGTAAAAAAGATTCCCTTCCTTTCTCTTCATGTTTGTTTCTTCTCTCCCCATGGCCCTTAGACAAAAAAGAATGAGGTGTTACTGAGATCTGTTTTTATTAGCCCAGTGAACATAGTTCAGGGAGTGGCACCCTCAGCTGATCAACAAATGTAAGGATGGTAGACCATTTCTACTCTCTGAACACTGGGTCTGACCACATACTCTTTTTCCTTCCAGTTCCTCTTCTATTTTGGGAAAAAATATTATTTCACACTTATAAAGTTCCTGTAAAAACCACCAAGTTAATACACTGTGACCCTACTTCCTTGGTTGATTTGTACAAAAGTGGGCACCTGGCCTTAGAAGGACCATCTATGATTTTATAAACAAAAGAAAAAGAGAAATCTGTTTCTTTGTCAATGAAATGACATCTAGAGATGCTGGCAACCATTTACTGCCATATAGCCTAAGTGGTGGGCAGGGGGGACAAAACACAATTAAGGCCTCTAGAAAGTGAATGACAAAAGTTCTCTCCTTGAACAAACTAGCCAGGTTTGTCTGAGCCCTCTTCTAAAGTAGGCCTCAAATTTGGCCCATAAAGACATGAACAAACACTGTTTCTAAGAGCTCAAGGTCACATCCCTCGAATGATCCCAGCCCCTCTGAAGTGCCTGCCTGAAAAACTCAAGTCTGCTAAAAGAATTTAGTGTTTGTCCAGCCAACACCCGAAGAGAGAAGCTCCTGTCTGCCAGACTCTGGCTGGCTGGTGGGGAGAAGAGTAGGAGACTAACTTTGAGAAGCACCAGTTAGTAAACCCAGATGGATTTCACATGGAAAACCCTCCTTTCCCACTTTTTGTAAATTTTCACTTTTTTGTTTCTGCTGAGCTCCTTCTACCTCCCATCCCCACTTCTTTATTCTCCCCGTTAGCTACCCAGTTACTTCTGTACAAATCTGAGTTCAGTACACTGGACTCTGTTCCCTAGTGCAACAGTATGTAAATGATTAAAATCTGTCCTTGCCACTTTAACTAGGGACTGGCTTTGTTTATTTTTGACAGTAGTTAAAATAAAGACTTTTCTCTCAGAGCTCCTGGCAGTTGTATCATGCCATATGGATATAGGGGGAAAAAAAAATCAAGTCTTCTAGGTAATTAAACTTAAAATTTCTCTCTTGAAATAGAGAAGAATGTAGCTTGAAACAAGAAAGGCTGAAGATACAGCACACTTTGGGTCTCCACATCATTTTGGTTCCATCTCCAGAGGCAATTCATGATCTTATTTCCCACACGACAGTAAAGAATTACACCAATAATTTTCCTTTTTTTTCCCCTAAACAAGCCAGAACATGATTCATTTACTTGAACCAAAGAGCTTTAATTATTAAAATTTAAACATTATCATTGTAAAATGTTAAAAATCAGAATTTCAACAAAAATTTCAGAAATATTTATATCTGTATTTTAAATTATAACATGTTAAAAACTAGAAATTTTATAATAGTAATTTTACCAATATCATGAAACTTTATTAAAGGTTAGCCTAGAGTAATATATACATGTAGTACCAAAATTATAGGGTAGAGATTGTGGAAAGATTTTTCCTGTGATATTTCATAAAATTAACATATTAAAATATTTAAACCATTATTGTTATTATTCCCATCATCGAAAATTCTTTTATGAACACTATGCCCCAGAAGAAGGTCTTCACCAAGGTTTGCTTTACTTCCACACAATATTTAGAGAATAGGAGCCCATTAAATTATTATGAAAGTAAACTATGATTGTGGTGTTAAGAAAAAAAAGTTGAGAACTACTATTGTGTGTTGCTTAAAAAGTGGAAGAAACAATTGTCTCAATAACAATAATAGAAGAGAAACCCTGACGATAACAATACAGGTGAATAATTCTTAATCAAAGAAATCCATTTCCTGTTCATAAGAAGTGGGAGAATGTAATTTGAATGTTTAGTCCAGGTAACATGATGGATTCCCAGCATAAGGTGTTGATTTAAGTTAGTGCCTACAAAAGTTGAAAACTAAAGTCATCTTTCTGTATTCCTTTACCATCTGCTATGAAATGGCATCTGTCTTTTTTAGGAAAAAAGCCAGCACAGATAAATCTAAGTTCACTGGGAAAGAGTTTGTGTTTACGACAGTGCCCGGCATGCTGCTATTGCTTAATAAATGTCAAATCTGATGGATAATATTCATTTAGATGTTACATGGCTGCTTTTATATTTCCCATTGCAAAGCTTTGAGTTATAGACAGAGCAGTTAAATGTTCTTATTCTAATCTAATTTCACAATACCTAATTATGGTAGCTCACCCTTTTCAGATAAAGTGTCTTAGGACTAGGGGACCATTACTCATTTTTTCATTCATATGTACATGCATTCAACAATCATTTATTGAGACCTCTTTGGAGCCAGGCATGATAATCTATGAGATACAATCCCCATCTTCAACAATATTCATATCTAGTAGAATACACAGATGCAAAAGTAATTAACTATAAACCATGCATTAAATATTATTTTGGGGCACACATTTTGTACATTTATCTGCCTTGATTTCACCTGCCTTTAATAGTGATTTTCTCTTTCTTTTTTTTTTTTTTTTTAAGGATTTTATTTATTTATTTGACAGACAGAGATCACAAGTAGGCAGAGAGGCAGACAGAGAGAGAGGAGGAAGCAGGCTTCCTGCCGATCAGAAAGCCTGATACGGGGCTCCATCCCAGGACCCTGAGATCATGACTCGAGCTGAAGGCAGAGGCTTTAACCCACTGAGCCACCCAGGTGCCCCCTCTTTCCTTTTAATTTTAGGATCGCCCCCCAGGTGGTATTTTTACCTTGTAATTTACAGCTTTCTGTGAGTCAGTCAAAACCCTGTTTTGGGGGACGCCTGGGTAGCTCAGTTGGTTAAGCGGCTGCCTTCAGCTCAGGTCATGATCCCAGCGTCCTGGGATCAAGTCCCACATCCGGCTCCTTGATCAGCAGGGAGTCTGCTTCTCCCTCTGCCTCTGCCTGCCACTCTGCCTGTCCTCGCCCTCTCACTCTCGCTCTCTCTCTGACAAATAAATAAATTAAAAAAAAACAAACAAACACTGTTTTGGAACACTTCTGGGTATGTTAAATAAAAATTGGTTCACAAAATGAATAAATAAATATAATAATTTATCCTATGCAATAATAGCTAGTAATGTTCTGTGAGTGAAAAAATATAGGAATTCACTCTGTATATTGTAACTTAGGAAGTGGCATGAAAAGGATAATTTGGAAGTTCTTTTTAAGAATGAGTACAGCTCCAAGTTAAAGAAAATAGATAACCAAAATAAATTTTGCCAGTTCCTTACCTATGAACCTTATTTTTTTTATAACCTTGATTTTTTTCTCATTTTACCATTTAGCATGATTTTTTTGGGAAATAATTAATTGATTTCAGACATACTATGCTTGGGTCTCTTAATTTTAAAAGTAATTTTCTTTTTTTGGCACAAATACCATTAAATGGTGGAAGCCCTCAAGGAAGGAGAGAGAGGAAAATGTTTATAAAATTACTGTTTAGGTTTTACTGAATATCCAGTTTTTCTTTTTCATGAGTAATGTCAAGGAATAGAGTCTTAGTTAAGAAACAAGAAAATAAAAGTTTTACACTTTCATGTGAATTTTTTTTATCTTCCATGCTTAAAACATCAAAGTGAGTTTTATGGTATTTGCCGTGATTCATTCGATTCAGTCTTCAGCTGAAGTACTAACAAAGAATTGTACTTATAAAACACTAATGTTAGCAGGTCACTCTTGCTTGGAAACCTCCATAGACTTTGTGTTGTAGGCATAAAGAAAGAGAAAAAGAAGAGATAATTAATATTGGCCAGGAGGTCCTATAAGGCCTGGCTTCTGCAATATGTGTCTTTTGCATTCTGAATTCCCACTATTTTTGGTTCCGTGGAAATTAATAAAAGGCAATCTCTTTTAGAACAGAGTCAGGGGATGCCTGGGTGGCTCAGTTGGTTAAGCTTCTGCCTTTGGCTCAGGTCATGATCCCAGTATCCTGGGATCGAGTCCCACATCAGGCTCCTTGCTCGGCGGGAAGCCTGCTTCTCCCTCTGCCTCTGCCTGCCACTCTGTCTGCCTGTGCTCGCTCTCTTTCTCTCTCTCTCTCTCTCTCTGACAAATAAATAAATAAAATCCTTAAAAAAAAATCATTAAAAAGAACAGAGTCAGGAGGCCAACAGGGGGAGCTCTTATGTCCTACTACTCATTTTCAATAGCAAACCCAACTGGAAGAGAGGGACCTTGCTACATGGACACTACTTTATTATCCTGGCAGGAGAAGAAAAGGCTCCCTGTGTAACCCCCTCTACTCCTAACAACCTAGTCAGTGTGAGACTGTCACAACTCAGCCAATGAAAAGCCACTATACTTTGAACTCAACAGTTTATTTCAATGGACTTGTTGTTTATAAGTCTTTCCAGTGGCCCCATTTCCTCTACAGAAGACCATTCCTCTCCCTCTCTCTCCAAGTGGACTTGCCTACGGTTCAGCCTTAGCTAGCTTGTCTCACATTACAGTTCTCTGCTATTCCTGAATAAAGCCATTTTTGTTGATAAAATAATAGGCAATTTTATTTTCCAATGTTAACAGTTCCTTGAAAATATCATGCTCTTTGTCATGTCAGGGACATGTGATTGCCTTTGAGTGGATTGCATTACTCACAAAACTAACTCTTAATACCTAACTGTGCTTCAGTTTCCACATCTGTAGAACAGAAACAACTATAGTACCTATCTGAGAAGGTTATGAAAAGTTCTGTTTGTAAAGGAAGAACACTTAAAACTTCACCTAGTTGATGTTATATGCTCAAGAAATCTTGGTTACCAGCATCAACATTCATTATTCTTAGTTTTAATAGCAATGTTCCATAAAAAAAAATTCTCTGGATAGGGCACTTGGGTTGTTCCATTGGTTGGTTGCTCAGTTAGTTTATGACTCAGTTGGATGAGTGTTGGACTCTTGATTTCATCTCAGGTCATGATCTCCAGGTCATGAGATCTAGACCTGTATTGGACTCCTCGAGCAGTCAGAAGTCTGCTTAAGATTCTCTCTCTCCCACTCCTTCTGCACCTCCTCTTGGTCTTGCTTTCCCTCTCCTGAAAATAGATAAATAGGATTTTTAAAAAATGTTCTCTGGATATCCCTAAATGAAAATACATCACTTTATCACAGTTTTCCAAGTTGGTACACTTAAAATTGCTTGCTTTATGTAACTCATAGACTTAGATACATAAAGACAGAACTACGGTCCTTTCATTTATCACCAGTGCCTAACACTATGCATTTATAAGTAATTCTTGACTATCTCAATGAACACCTGAAATGTATTTTTTACTCCTAAATTATTAAGATTTAATTCATTGGTATTTTGGTTCAATTAAGATGTGATTAATTTGGTTGAAGCCATTTTTAGCTGATACTATTAGCTATTTTAGATCCTGATACACAGGATCAATAATGGGATCCCATAAATAACTTCAATATCCAAATTTTGGAGAAAAAATACACAAAATATTCTTACAATTTAGGCTGCCATGGGTTTGTTGTATATAGTTGAAGTCAAACTGAAAATACTTCTGAAAGAACTCCTTCATAAGAAAGACTAGCTTTAATGTTTATAATATAAAACTACTAGAAAAGTATTAAAAGGAAATAGAGTATTTTTTTTACCTATTTTGTAGTTTCTACTAATTATTTACCCTTATAAAGTATTTCATATTCTTAAGATAAAACTGAAAATATAGATAAAAGTTATATTCAAGAAAGAAGAGCTGAAATGTACCCGGAATGGCAATATGAGAAAATTATAATATAATCTTTTTCCTTTAAATAAGACTAGACTATGACTATAACTATGGTTATGGGAATACAATGTAGACATTTTAGGAGAAGGGATTTACTTGTGTAAAAGTAACTGTAAAGAGGGAAACACAGACACACATACATGCACACACACACACAATTCATTCAATTTAAGAGATCCTATAGCATAAAATTTGTATTATGGCACACATATAAGACTTAGAAACATCCCAAGACCTCTAAAATTTCATAGCTTTTTAAAATGATAGAATAAAAGAAGCTAGACTTAAGCTATGTTCTGGTTTACCAAGCAACTCAATAATAAAAATATACTAAATGGTAAAACTGGTGTCTTTTGTTTAAATAATAGACCATTAAAGGCAATTGGCAAGTGGTTTTCATGTTCATGTACATCAAATATGCCAGCACCTGGTGAGCCAATAGGAAAACTCCTCATAACCCCAGCTGTTTCAGGTCCTGGCTATCCGCTTGCATGTATAACATCAGAAAACATTTATTCCACAATCATGGAGCAGTTTTCTCTGAATGGTTGGTGTTTTTCAATTTCTTTTTTCCCCCCAAGAAAACATTGGCTATATTGACTTTGCCTCTTTTTAAAATTTTTTGAATGAATTCAATACAGAGTCTAAGTTGTTTTTATTTATTTGTCATAATTATATGCTTTAAAATAAACATATGCTAATATGCCGACATGAATGTTTGAGTGAAATTGCAAAGTTAGAAGAAAAAGAAAAACAAGCAATCAGATAAAATGTAGTTCCTGATCTTGATCATTGAAGAGAAACAAAGTGAAGATATGATAAATGCAGGTGTTTTTATATCTATGATTATACATTGAAAAAAATGTTGAAGCCAGATGGTATTTTTCAAAATGATTAGAGAGCTAGTAATTTTTAAGTAATGTGAATGCTCTTTTTAAATTAAAAAAAAAAACTTATCTCAAGACTTTTGAAGCTAAAATAAGAAAATATAGCATGTAAGTATAGAGGAAATCATAATGTAGAAGAACTACATTTGCATTTAGCCTGGTGTTGTGCCTAGACATTAAAATGTGTAGGGAAGAAAGAGAAAATAAAAGAAGAAATATAAAGTTACAAATATATATTAAAGATAAATTTAATATTAAGAAATTATATATGTGTTACCTTATTTAGTGCAGAGAATGACTAGGTTAAATCTGAAAGTAGGTAAAAATCTTTGTTTTCATCCCACCCACAGTCCTTAATCCTTTTTGAGAATCTGTTGATAGCTCATCTACTGACACATCTTTGTGCTCTTAAGTTGTCACCAAGCTGTCCTGTGTTGTGAGATGTTTGAATTTCTTCTCTAGATCTATTACTCCCTTAGCATCCTGTGTCTTCATATAATGGCATTATCCTAGTTAGATGAAATAATACCCAGATAAGAATTTAAAGAACAATATATTATCTGTCCAAGAGAGCAAAATACCTTTCTTAAATGCACGGTTACTTTTCAAAAATTTCCATGGCATGGATAATGCAGAATTAATACAAATTAAACAAATATTTATTGGACACGTAGGAAATCAAAGATGAAGAGACATGGTTTAATGTTCATGGAGAATACATTTTCTTTGGACTTTAATAATGGATAGAATACCCACGGGAAGATCATTCAAGGCAGAAAAAATATGGTAAATGGAAATCTGGGATATGAAAATTCAGGGCATCTAGGAGAAACATATTTAATTTAATACCAACAGAACATGGTTTACCTAGGATGAGTTCTGTTAGGTGATGAGGAAGATGAGTCTTTTTAGGATAAATAAAGCTAGAACTCATGTCAGCTTAACGATTATTTATTGAACTCTGGGAAATTTAAAGATGAAGACTTTTTTAATAATTTATATAATTTTAATATTCATTGAGCAATTTCTAAGATGGTAATAACTGTTGGATAAGCATCAAACTCCTTTCTTTTCTTTTTGAACTTAGACTATATTAGTCAGATGCAGTGCAGGCAATTGCCTGTGTTTCAATTGAAGGTATGTGAGTAGAAGAGGTGTTCAGTGTTACCAAGATATATTTATAACCCAACAACTCCACACAGGATCCTTGAAATTCTTTCACTTTTGTGGTGATTTGGAGGTCATGGAATGAGGATGGCATGGTCCAAAAAATAAAAATAATTTGGGGGATGCCTGGGTGGCTCAGTGGGTTAAAGCCTCTGCCTTCAGCTCAGGTCATGATCCCAGGGTCCTGGGATGGAGCTCCATGTGGGGCTCTCTGCTCAGCGGGGAGCCTGCTTCCCTTCCTCTCTCTCTGCCTGCCTCTCTGCCTACTTGTGATCTCTGTCTGTCAAATAAATAAATAAAATTTAAAAAAATAATTTGGGTCCTTGATCACTTCTTGAAATAAATCTTTATGAATGGAAAATAAATGGTATTGTTTTAAGCCACTGATATTTTGAGTATTTTTCTGTTCACCAATTAGCATTGCCTAAAACTACATAATGCAGCAACACATTATCATTTATTGCCATTTGAAAGACTATGTAAATCATTCAAGGTGAGAATTTAAACATGCAGTATAGACTTAGAGTATTCCTGGATCTAGGACTGGTGAAGAGAACAAAAGAAGAGTAAAAGGGGAAGAATAAAAATTTGATCAAATGAATTTTCTTGGGAACTTAAGAAATTTGGTATCAAGAAGAACAACTGATATATAGATTTGTAGCTCTAACTTACTAGATTTTATACTAAGCAGATATATAATCAATGGCCATTTGCCATTTGACTTCTACAGACTGGTCAAGGGTGGGTTTGGAAACATTTTATCCATCAATTTCTCTCAAGCTGAAAAATAAGTTACAGATTTAGTTTAGGAATAAGGTGTAATATTTCATTATCTTACAAGATTCCATGGCCAGTAAACATTGGCTGAGTCAGGTGTTATTTTTTTTTTAAATATTTTATTTATTTATTTGTCAGAGACAGAGGGAGAGAGAGCGAGCGAGCACAGGCAGACAGAGTGGCAGGCAGAGGCAGAGGGAGAAGCAGGCTCCCTGCCAAGCAGAGAGCCCGATGTGGGACTCGATCCCAGGCCGCTGGGATCATGACCTGAGCCGAAGGCAGCCGCTTAACCAACTGAGCCACCCAGGCGTCCCAAGGCAGGTGTTTAAAGTGAAGGTTTTCCTTATGCTCCATAAGTAAGGAACACTGAAAAAAAAAATAAATTAAAAGAAAATAAAGTGAAGCTTTGAGGAATACACTTGTGATAAAAAAAATAATAATAAAAGTGAAGGCTTTTAGGAATGAGAATACTCATCCTTTGCAATTATAATGGACTTCAGAATTCTAAGAACCCTTTCATATATTATTTCATTTAAACCTTCTTAAAAATAGCAAACATTCTAATTTTCCATTATGTAACTATCCTCACCAAAATTTAGTGTCTTAAAGCAAAAACAATCACTTACTGAGCTCACAAATCGAGAGCCTGGGGACTGCTCAGTGCAGTCAACTCAACTTCATGAGCCATCAGCTGGCATAACCAGAAAGATTTCAGCAGCTGGAATCATGGGAAAAACTACTCTTCCATTGTATCACAATTGATGCTAGGTAAGCGCCAACAACTTAACTGAATGGGGTTGTCCGTTGGAATATCTACGTAAGTTTTTCCATGTGGATGTTTGTTTTTCTCACAGAATGTTGGTGAGGGTCCAAGAGGAAGAATCCCAACTGAGACATCCAGGTGGAAACTCTATTGTTTTGATGTTCTGGCCTCAAAAGTCACCTGCCATCTCCTCCACTTTTACTCAGTCTATATAGTTTCAAAAGCCCACTTGGGCTCAAGAGGTGAGGGTAAAGAGTCTACCTCTTGAGAGAATGGCAAGGTTCTGAAAGAATTTGTGGGATGGGAAATGTTGTTACAGCCATTTTTTTTGGAACTATCATCTGCTAAGTAAGATAGATATTATCATTTCCATTGTTAAATGAGCTAAGGGAGGCTTAGATTATATAAGTGATTAAGTGAGGGGCACATGGAAATAGAAAAACTAAAGCTTAAATAAAATCTGTTTACTCTCAAGAAATTGTTGAAATTGTTGAAGAATTGTTTACTCTCAAGAAATTTACTTTGTTACTGTTCATTGCAAAGGCGATTGCATCCCTAGAAACACCTAGAATAAAATATGTTCCTGATGCATCAATAGCATATATATATATATATATATATATATACATATATAATATATATATAATAATTTAGTATCCATACTAAATATTGCTTAAAATTTTCAATACTTTTCATTCTTCCTTCAGTTTTCAAAAATAAGTGTGTCTTCACTGTGTATCTGTACTATTTCATCTGCATTCTTCTTGTCTCCAGTCATAGACTTTTTCTTCTCATTGCATTATATAAGGTACTTTTTTTTTCTTTACCGGAACATGAAATTTGAATGGTTTTATAGGTTACAAGTTTTAATCTAAAAGAAACAGCAATGTGTTTTGCACTGTACAAAAAGAATTTCCAGAAGTCAAAAGCACACAGTTCTCAAATTCATCTTAGACTATAAGAATGAAAAACAGAATTCAAGCCTTCTAGTACTTACTCATTCAACACATTTTTTTAAATGTTTATTCTTATAAAGTTACATGGAAATGAGAAATAGAAAATTTAAAAGTGATAAATATATATTCATACACTTCTATTAAAATGTGTTTATAATTAGTTTAAAATCTATTTATGTGTATGCTTCATAAAGTAAATTTCATCTTTCATCTGTTCTAGTGACTATCTACTTTGAGTTTCTGGTAGAGGAATCCTGGTGTCAAATCAATTCTGAAACCATGGCCAATGGCTACAAAGTAACTGTGGCTGCAAAGTAAGTAAAAATGTTAAAAACTACTGTTAATGTGAAAGTGATCTTCTTAAGACACAAACAAGACCCTCCTGTTTTTAGAAGTATCAAAATTAAGATGAAGGACTAGCACAAGGAATTGTAAAGTAATAATGATTATATCACAGGTACCATAACAATGATAACATCATGAGTCTTATACTAAGCATTGAATGGATGAACTACAATGTGTCATACAATCCTCATTCCAAATTAGGCTAACATTTTTCCAGTTTTTCAAAAATTGATATTTATTGAGGATTACTAACTTGTCCAAGGTAACTTAGACTCAAAGTAAATATGAATTTTTATTTTAGATTTTGCCATTCCTGCCAAATAACTGTATCTTTTTTTAAAAGATTTATTTATTTATTTATTTGACAGAGAGAGAGAGGGAGAGAAAGACACAGCGAGAGAGGGAATACAAGCAAGGAGAGTGGGAGAGGGAGAAGCAAGTTTCCCGCCAAGCAGGGAGCCTGATGTGGAGCTTGGTCCCAGGACCCTGAGATCATGACCCGAGTCGAAGGCAGATGCTTAACGACTGAGCCACCCAGGTGCCCCCAAATAACTGTATCTTAAGCCACAATAAACCTTTTTATATCCTTAGGAACCAGGTTTTTAACATGTTCCTTTTCTTTTTCAAATGCCAGTTGGAGCATTTGTTGGAAAAATCTCATTATTTTCAATAACTAGATAGATAAAATAAATCTCATTTTCCCAAGATAAGATATAATTATTAAAATTATTTCTGAGTTTTACTCTTTAATAATTTATTTGATGTCTAGGGCTCTTATAAAGATCACATTTATTTAAACCCCTCTACCATAAAAGGTTATTATTATCTTCGTGTGAAAACCTAGGGGTGAGGTTGACTTACCCAAAGTTACAAAGCTAGATCACTTGGCATAGACTATGATTCCAGCATGCTTTTCTAACTTGCTTGATTTTTGTGAGTGTTTATGAGCTATTCTATGTGAAAGAGTATATCAGAGTGCTTGGCATATAACAGACATTCCATAAATATTTATTTACTTTTTTACACTCTATTTTGTTGATAGATGGTGATAATCAGTGTTAGAAAGATAAAGGATAGATAGATAAATGATAGATGGATCACCATTAAATCAGAAGTCTTATACCATCTACAGGGATTTTTCTACTTTTGTTTAAATATCAATATCTATATATAACATTTTAGTTCAGAATCTGAAACAGGATTTTATCTTCTAGAAATGTTTGTTGAAATAGTTGAATCTCTTTTCCCCCTAAAGCAGGTTCAGTTTTCCTCAAAAATTTGGAAAGAAAGAAATATTTTCAAAAAAAAAAAAAAGAAAGAAATATTTTCATGATCTGGATATATTTTACCCAGTTATATGTATGTATTGGAGTTTTTTTTCAAAATACTTTCATTAATCAGGCACTTATTATTAAAATATTGTAATGAGCTACAATGAAATATGTAAATTTGTAACAGCTATCAAAATGTCATATATAGTATTTCTACAAAAGTCTAATTTCAGTGAGTAAATGTATGTATCACTGAACTAAAAGAAGCCTTCAGAATAGATTCTGAGTGCCAGATAGCTCAGTGGTTGTAATGATTGAAATTTTCAGGGTCAGCAGGCAAATGTTTTTTAAGATTTAGGACAAGGGCGTTGGAAGGCATTGTGTATTCATGTAGCATATGATGGATGGGAGCAGGTATCAAGACATCCTTATATGAGAGATTTATGTTACAAAATCCTTGGATAATGTTGTGAGCTGCTCTGAGACTGTTCTTTTCTTCCCACTCACACTACAAAGGGGGGAGAAAAAAAGTACTGTTCTACCTCAGGCTCCCCAAAATAACTTACTTTAGAAACATTTTTCTATTTTAAATTATTTAAGACTTTTTTTTGCCTTTTTTTCCCATTTTGCACACAGAGGAACACAGCAACCGTTTTCTGCAATGCTTTCTTTTGTACAATTTCAAAGCTTTAGGCCTTGCAGAAAGGAAAGCTGAATCTGCCAGCATAAATTCATGCCCCTCCCCTCCACAGCCCATACTCATTCCAGTGCAGTTCCTATTGCTAGCTATTTGCCCTTTGAGATGTAAAGAATTTATGCACTAGGTGTTCCCATATTCAAATTATACCTGGGTAACTGTACTTTTTACTATAGTCATGAGCCTGCTTACCAATCAAAGACCAGGGTAGAGAGCCTTCCCACAGGAACCCAGAGTACCCTATTCTTGACTTACAATTATGTGTATTACAAGTTAAGGACAAATTTCAAAGGCATTTTCACTTGTTTTTCTTACCAGACTATAACGTTCATGAGGAAAGGGACATTTCAAATCAACTTATTGGTACATTGCCAATACTAAGCATTCTGCTTTGAAAATATTGATGATTAAAATGTTATTGATAAAAGGCTTCTGCACAGTGAAAGAAGCAACCAACAAAACTAAAAGACAACCTACTAAATGTGAGGAGATATTTGCAAATGATATATCTGATAAAGGGTTGGTATCTAAAATATATAAAGAACTTATTCAACACAACACCCCCAAAATAAATAACCCAATTTAGAATGGGAAAAAGGCATGAATAGATATTTTTCCAAAGAAGACATGCAGATGGCTAGTGGACACAACAAAAGTTTCTCAACATCATTCATAATCAGGAAAATGCAAATCAAAACCACAATGACATATCACCTGACATCTGTCAGAATGGCTAAAATACAAAAAACAAAAATAAGTGTTGGTGAGGATGTTGAGAAAAATAGACACTTGTGCATTGTTGATGGGAATACAAACTGGTGCATCCATTCTGGAAAACAGTATGGAGGTTCTCCAAAAAGTAGAACTACCCTATAATACAGTAATCTCACTATGGGCTATTACTTCCCAAATACAAAAAACACTAACTCAAAGGGAAACATGCACCCTATATTTATTGCACATTGCAGTCTAATATGGAAGCAGCCCAAGTGTCTGTTCATAGATGAATAGATAAAGATGATGTGGCATATGTATGTGTGTGTGTGTGTATTAAACCTGATTAGTATATTATGTACTGCCAATAAAAGGAGTGAAATCTTGCCATTTGCAACAACATGGATGGATCTAGAGCGTATAATGCTAAATGAAATAAATTAGTCAGATAAAGACAAATACCATATTATTTCACTCATAGGTGGAATTTAGGAAACAAAACAAATGAAAAAAAAAAAGAGAGAGAGAGGGAGAGAAACCAAGAAACAGACTCTTAACTGAGAACAAACTGATGGTTACCAGAGGGGAGGTGGGTGGGGGGATGGATGAAATAGGGGATTAAAGAATGCACTTAGCACGATGAGCACTGAGTAATGTATAGAATTGTTGAATCTGTATATTGAATACCTGAAACTAATATAACACTTTATGTTAAATACACTGAAATCAAAATAAAAATCCTTTAAAATAAATAAAATGTTGAAAGAAAGTTTTAATGAATGGATGGATGAATGGTTGATGTAGTGTTTTTCTAGTCCTATACACGTGGACATCCTATTCTTCCCAGTAAGCAGTATTTGCAGGAAGTGGTTATTTCTAGAGGCAGTGTGTTATAGTATGTGAGATCATGAATTCTAGATCCACATTGCCTGGATTCATCTCTACCTCGGACAACTTATTCAATTGTTCATCTCTATCTCAGACAACTTATTCAATTGTTCATGGCCAAGTTCTCAGCTATAAAATGGGTGTTTTGTAAGTAAGAAAGAAGCTAGTTAAGCTAGTTAACCTGCAATGCATAAAATTGTGTCTTGTAAGTAGAATGTGCTGGATAAATGTTTCTTGTTTTAGGTGTGTTTCAGGTTATCATGAAGGAGATAGGTTTCTACAGTTCCAGATTCTCTCAGAAAAAAAAAAGAAAAAATACATATTTTATCCTAGAGACATAGATATTGTAGAAAATGGAAAAATAACTAGATTACATAGCAGACACCTGTTACCTTAGAGGAAATCAATATATTAATGTCATAATGTGAATTTTACATCTAAAAACAAAAGATAAACTAGCTGCCTTAAAGAGAAAATAGTGAACATGCTAGGGATTAGTTGCCTCTCTTAATCCTAAGAAAGTTGATTTAGAAGAAACAAAATTGAAATATTATTGCAAATGTCAATAGTAAGAAACATGAAAATTTTACATTTTTGAATTTGTGAAGTAACTGTCTATTCAAAGTCACTGTTGAACTTAAAACTTCACAAGCAGTGACATATGATAAATTTTCAATGATTTTCAGTGAAATGAAAAATTACACTTGTCCATGAAGTTCAAAAGCACACACACACAAATAAATAAAGACCAAAAAACTTTTGTTACTTCATTCAGGAAAGAAAATTGGGAAGTATGGTGGAAGGTCTGAAATTAAGACGCAACATTAAGCACTTTCCTGACAACTTTGAGCCCCAAAGCCATACCAGAACTGTCAGCTGTCCCCGGATATGACCCACCCTCCAGGGAAACACTCCCCATTCTGCTTGTTCCCATCAGCTTGGAACTGAACCTAACTTCCTTTCCAGCCTTGAAGAATTATCCAAACAAGCCAATCACATCCTCTGATGGGAACCTGGAGACACCCAACCCCTTGTTATTGCACAAGAGCTTGCCTCCCACAGTCTCTGCAGACTTATTCTGTTCCCAAGTGCAACATCTTATGGCCTTGCATGGTGTGGCATGCTCTTCTCCCTGAGTATGAGCTTATATGACTATTGAGCTGCTGTCAGACTCCTCAGTTCGATCTCTGGTGCCTTGTGTTCAGCCATCACCAGAACCCTATGGTGGGACTTAGTGCCTCACCAATGTATGATGAGGATGCAGACAAAATGGGAAAATAATTTGTGTCCTTGTTTTATTAACTAATTTATTGTTGTTATTGTTATATGATGAAATGTGGAAATCCCCTCTTATTCCATAATCTTCTTCATTAATCAGTGAGAATGTTTTCCATATTTTCACTCTTACCAAAAAATGAAGAGACAAACATCCTTATGCATTTTGTTAGTTTTCTATGGTTGTCTATCAAATTCTCAGAAGTATAGTTCCTTAAAACAGTATGCATTTATTAGTGCACAGTTCTGTAGGTCTGCATATACTGCATCATTGGATTTTCTGCTCAGGGTCTCACTAGGCTGAAATAAAAATGTTGGTTAGGTACATTCTCATCTGAAGATCAGGAACCTTCTTCAAGGTTGCTGGTTGTCTGTCAGGTTTATTCTCTTGAGGTTGCAGTACCAAGATCCTTGTTTATATGCAGGCTGTTGGCTGGGGAACCACTCTCACCTAGGACCTCCTACAATTCCTTGCCATATAACCTCTTGCCCCCTAAGCAATTCACAGATTAATATTTGCTTTCTTCCAGGCCAGCCGAAGCACATCTTTCAAACTGCACTTTCTGCCATCATCGAGGAAGCTCACATGGTTATGAGCTTCCTGAGCTTTATTTTGTTCATGAGCAAAATGAGGATATTGACATCTCCCCTGACTTTTGTCAGAGTTATTTTGAAGTTCAAATGTGCTAAAGTTTAAAAAAAAAAACATTCTGTATTGTCTTAAGCACTCTGTAAAGTTAACACTACTCATGATAAGTATCACTTATTTAGTAGTTACTGTACGTGTATTCTGTTGTCAGCACTTCCAAAGGATTGTTGCATTTCATCTTCATACTTATCTTTATTGTAGTCATTGTATGCATAAGGAAGTGAGCACAGATGCAACCAAAATTTAAAACCAAACACACTCCAGAGGCCACATTACTAATCACGTTTTATTTTGCTATATATAAAGGTTTTATTTGATGTGAGCTTTGTCTTATTTTTCTCATGTTTTCTTCCCTTCTCATACACATTCTACTCAGATCATACCCAAATCTTGATTTTTGCTTCTTATTGCTTAATAATTTATCACTAATTTTTTTCCTATCTGAACTCTTGCTTCAGTTTGCATCAAACTGTTTTACCATTCATGATACTTTCTGTTTTTGCATGATCCTTTTTCTTTCTGCTCTCCCATGCTTATTGGTAGGAAAAATACATGTATAATGAGAACTATGCTTTTCTGTTTATGCATCTGTCTTTTTCATTGAATGGCAATTACCATCAATGTCATGTTATTATGAGGAAAAATAAAACAGAATACATATTTAATGTTTTAAACTCCCAATTTCTAATAAGCAAAACATTTCATAGACTGTGGGACATAGCCTTAGATATTGAGCATCTGACTTTGGCTCGGGTCCTGATCCCAAGGTACTGGGATCTAGCTCTGCCTCAGGCTCTGTGCTCAGCAGGGATTCTGCTTCTCTCTCACTCTGATTCTTCCCCCACTTATGCTCTTTCTGTAGAGGTGAATGGATTAAAAATCTGATAGATCTATATCTACACCTATATGTCATATATCAATATCAAATATTATTCCACCATAAGAAGGAAGGAAATTCTGCCATTTGTTACAACATCCATAAACCTAGAGGACATTATGCTAGATGAAATAAGCCAGACAGAACAAGACAAGTACTGTATGATTTTACTTAGGTGTAGAATCTAAAAAGATAGAACTCACAGAAGCAGGGAGTAGAATGGTAGTGGCCAGGAGCTGAAGGACAGGGAAAATATGGAGATGGTGGTCAGAAGGTACAAACTTCTGGTTATATAGTTAGTAAGTTCTAGAGATCTAATGTGAAATATGTTGACTCTAGTAAATAATATGTATTTTATACACAAAATACTTAATTTTAAATTAGAACTGTATGTACATGTAATTTCCAGGAATGGTTATATTTAAAAGATTTTTTCAAAAAATGGTGTTTTGGGAAGCAATTTATTTATTGGTTTATTGGTTAATTGATTCATAGACTCAACAAACACAGTAGCACAAACAGTAAGCCAGGTATTATGTGCTATAGGGTTCAGAGATAAAAAAATCACTTCTCTCCCCAAAAGGTTTATAGTTTATTGGGTATGTTGGTGAAGTTGATATTTACATTGTTATTTTAATATATGTAACTTCAATAACCTAAGCCTTCCTTTACTACCTACAGATTCATGAATATCACTTTCATTATAAAAGTGAAGTAAATTGTAAATAAATATTTAAGTTGCTTCTATGAAAATTGAATTACTTCATAAGTAAGCAATTTTGCTTGCTTAAAAATTTTTAGTTTAAGAAAAATTCCTTTTCAGAATTTTTCCTTATTTTCTTTACTTTCATCAATAGGATATCAGGTAAATTTAAAAAAAATCCTTTAGAGATTAGTTTTGTATAAGACATGGAAAGAAAAACACAGCAAATAATGCTGAGGTGGATAAAATAATAAATTTACCTATTTTCCCTATCTTAGCATTACATATAATACAAGCAATATTTCTCAATTTTAATATGACTCATTTATTTTTATTCTGTATATATTTTGCATATTCAAATTCATTATTTTGAGAAGAGGTCCATATTCTACACCTTACTTTGAGAAAGGGCCATGACACATACAATATTAAGAACTCCTGATAAAGGGCTGCAAGGCTGGTTCAACATCCACAAATCAATCAATGTGATACAACACATTAATAAAAGAAAGAACAAGAACCATATGCTACTCTCCATAAGTGCTGAAAAAGCATTTGACAAAGTGCAGCATCCCTTCCTGATCAAACTCTTCAAAGTGTAGGGATAGAGGGCACATACCTCAATATTATCAAAGCCATCTATGAAAAACCCACTGCAAATATCATTCTCAAGGGAGAAAAACTGAGAGCTTTTCTGCTAAAGTCAGGAACATGACAGGGATGTCCATTATCACCACTGCTATTCAACGTAGTACTAGAAGTCCTAGCCTCAGCAATCAGACAACATAAAGAAATAAAAGGCTTCCAAATCAGCAAAGAATAAGTCAAACTATCATTCTTTGCAGATGATATGATACTATATGTGGAAAACCCAAAAGACTCCACGCCAAAACTGCTAGAACTTGTACAGGAATTCATTAAAGTGTCAGGATATAAAATCAATGCACAGAAATCAGTTGCATTTCTTTACACCAACAACAAGACAAAAGAAAGAGAAATTAAGGAGTCAATTCCATTTACAGTTGCACCCAAAACCATAAGATACCTAGGAATAAACCTAACCAAAGAGGCTAAGAATCTATACTCAGAAAACTATAAAGTACTCATGAACGAAATTGAGGAAGACACAAAGAAATGGAAAAATGTTCCATGCTCCTGGACTGGAAGAACAAATATTGTGAAAATGTCTATGCTACCTAAAGCAATCTACACATTTAATGTAATCCCTATCAAAATCCCATCCCTTTTTTTCAAAGAAATGGAACAAATAATCCTAAAATTTATATGGAACCAGAAAAGACCTCAAATAACCAAAGGAATATTGAAAAAGAAAGCCAAAGTTGGTGGCATCACGATTCCGGACTTTATGCTCTATTACAAAGCTGTCATCATCAAGACAGTATGGTACTGGCACAAAAAACAGACACATGGATCAATGGAACAGAATAGAGAGCCCAGAAATAGACTCTCAACTCTATGGTCAACTAATCTTTGACAAACCAGGAAAGAATGTCCAATGGAAAAAAGACAGCCTCTTCAACAAATGGTGTTGGGAAAATTGGACAGCCACTTGCAGAAAAATGAAATTGGACCATTTCCTTACACCACACACGAAAATAGGCTCAAAATGGATGAAGGACCTCAATGTGAGAAAGGAATCCATCAAAATCTTTAAGGAGAACACAGGCAGCAACCTCTTCGACCTCAGCCACAGCAACTTCTTTCTAGGAACATCGCCAAAGGCAAGAGAAGCAAGGGCAAAAATGAACTATTGGGGCTTCATCAAGATCAAACACTTTTGCACAACAAAGGAAACAGTTAACATAACCAAAAGACAACTGAGCGAATGGGAGAAGATATTTGAAAATGACATATCAGATAAAGGGCTAGTATCCAAAATCTATAAAGAGCTTAGTAAACTCAACACCCAAAGAACAAATAATCCAATCAAGAAATGGGCAGAAGACATGATCAGACATTTCTGCAAAGAAGACATCCAGATGGCCAACAGACTCGGCATCAGGGAAATACAAATCAAAACCACAGTGAGATATCACCTCACACCAGTCAGAATGGCTAAAATTAACAAGTCAGGAAATGACAGATACTGGCGAGGATGCAGAGAAAGGGGAACCCTCCTTCATTGTTGGTGGAAATGCAAGCTGGTGCAATCGCTCTGGAAAACAGCATGGAGGTTCCTCAAAAAGTTAAAAATAGAGCTACCTTATGACCCAACAATTGCACTACTGGGTATTTACCCTAAATATACAAATGTAGTGATCCGAAGGGGCACATGCACCAAAATGTTTATAGCAGCAATGTCCACAATAGCCAAACTATGGAAAGAACCTAGATGTCCATCAACAGATGAATGGATAAAGAAGAGATGGTATATATATACAATGGAATACTATGCAGCCATCAAACGAAATGAAATCTTGCCATTTGTGACAATGTGGTTGGAACTAGAGGGTATTATGCTTAGCGAAATAAGTCAATCAGAGAAAGACAACTATCATATGATCTCCCTGATATGAGGAAGTGGAGGTGCAATGTGGGGGGTTTGGGGGGTAGGAAAAGAATAAATATAACAAGAGGGAGACAAACCATAAGAGACTCTTAATATCACAAAACAAATTGAGGGGGGCCAGGGGGAGGGGGGTAGGGTGGGGGGGTTATGGACTTTGGGGAGGGTATGTGCTATGGTGAGTGCTGTGAAGTGTGTAAACCTGACAATTCTCAGACTTGTACCCCTGGGGCTAATAATACATTATATGTTTATTAAAAAAATAAAAATATATTTAAAAAAAGAAATTTCTTGCCATCAACATGTAAGAAAAAAAAAAGAAGAACTCTTGATAAAGTGTAGACCAGGAGAAGAATTGGAAGACCTTTCAGATCACAGTATGTTGAAGAACAGTTCTGTATCAGGCAAAGAAATTGGTGCAGAAGGAGCATTTTAAAAGAACAGCATATGCTAAACATAGATGATAGCAAAGTACCAAGATGTTCAAACTACAGCCTATTTGGTTTATTTCTTGTCCTTTTTGAAAATGTTCACAGCTATCATTAGTTCATTGTCATATTGAATATGGTTGGTCTTTCTGGTTTGGCCAGCCTCAAACTAAAACCATTGAGTAAAACTGGCTTCACCTTAAAATTCAGTACGGCCAGGCCCTGCCCTAAACAAAGACAATCCTATCATGTATGACAGAGATTACTTTCAGGAAGCTAAGAGCAATTGCCAGACACCTCTTTAGGCAAAGCCAAATTCCTTACTACACATCTTTTTTCTCTAAACTGGATTCAGAGTGAAATGTTTTAAATGCAAATATATTGATGAATGTCTGTACTTAAAATAGTTTCTTCATCAGCTTTCCCATTACTCTGAGGATGAACTGCAGATACCTAAGCATAGCCCTATAAGGCTCTAAACATTCCTAAATTTGTCTATATTAATCATCGTTCACTCAATTATATATTGAGCATCTATGTACTGGAGACTCTTCTCAATGTAGGAAGTATTTTTGGATTCTTAAGAAACCTACACAAAGGAACCATGCAAATAAATAAATAATGAGGTAACTGTAGATAGTAACTGAGATTTTGTTTAGATTTACTGATGTTAGGAGTTACTTATGAAGAGACACAGTTATGTTGAATGATGGACCATGCTGAGTTCTAGAGAAAGCACATCCTCCACCATGGGAGATGTTTAGTGAAAAGACATTGACATGGACATTATCTTTTCATGGTTATGAAACAGGAAATGACCTAATATGGCAGAGGCATACAAGTGTGAAGTGTGTATGAGATAAAAGTAGGGATGTATTCAGGGGCCAAGTTATGTCCTCACACAGAAGATTAAGCAGTCTAAATTTTACTGCAATGTGATAAAAAAAAAAAAAAAATTCAAAGATTTTCAGTATAACATTAACATTTAAATTTAAAAAAACACTCAGGTTGCTGGGTCCAGAATGGATTATATTAGAGAAAGATACAACGCAGTTGACATAATTAGAGAGTGGGAATATTTATGGATATATGAATGGCTAGGGATATGGAGAATTGGAGATAGCATTCCATAGAAAGCAATAGATTAAGAATATTTTTGAGAAACATGATTTTATCATTGGAAATTGTATATCATTCTTGGATTTGGGGTATGCTAAGATTTGAAGCCTGAATAAGAAAAACATTTTGGGGGGATGAGAAGCAAGATTTATGCTTTAGTAATATTAGATTTGTGATATTTTTCAGACATCAGTAGAGATTTAAACATAGAAGTTGTAACTCTAACCATGAACAAAGGTTTACATTTTTGAAATATATTTATAGATAATGCTTATGTCAAGTAATTTTAGCACATTAAAAAAAAATGTGGAGAAGCCAAGAATTTACATTTGGGTACTCCAACACTGAGAAATTCAAACTAACAAAGAAATAAATTTGGGAAAAGAAACTGAAAAGAACCAACCATAAAATAAGATGGAAAGAAAGAATTCAAGAAAATTCAAGTAAGAAGCGATAATCATTGATCAACTATAAAAATGGTACATCATGGGTAAGAAATAACACAGGGAAGTAGCCATTGTGAGGGCAACAGAGAGGTCATTGCTGGCTATAACAACAATAAAAATATGGATTACTGGCTTACAGAATACCATAATTAAGCCTCAACACATTCTAAGTAAGACTAGACACAAGAAATTATATATTATATGGCTATATTTATACAAAATGTCCACAAAGGTTAACATTTTTAGTAAGGCCACATTGTAGAAAAGGCAAAACTATAGAGAAAAAAATGTGGTTGCCTAAGCCTGGGGTGGGACAGAGATCCACTGCAGACAAGCAGGAGAAACCTTTGTTGTGGAATTGTTCTAGAATTGTGCTGATGATTGTATGTACTAAAACAAACAAAAGTTGACGAAACAAACAAACAAAACCCATTGCATTTCTCAATGGGTCACTTTTGTGGTATGTAAATCATGCCTCAGTAAAGTTTTTAAGGAAATGTAAATAAACACACAAACAAGGGAACTGCTGAATGGTATTCCATTGTATGAATATACTGCATTTGGTTTATTCATTAAACAGTTGATGAGTATTTGGATATTTTGTGGGTTTGGCTCTTGTAAATAAATCTGCCATAAATATTCATGCTTAAGCCTTTGTATGAATACATGCTTTCTATTCTCTTGGGTAAACACCTATGCCTAAAAATGAATCAATCACATGGGATGTATATATTTGAAGTTTTGGGAAAATGCCACTGTTTCCCAAAGTGTTTGTAGCATTTTACACTGCGAACAGGTGGCACTTGGTACAATCAGATTGTTATTGTTTTTCACTGTATTCATTTTTTAAATGTGTGATATAGCATCTGATTGGGATTTTAATTTACATTTTCCAAATGAATAATGGTGTTAAGCATCTATTCATGTGCTTTTTTTCCTTCTATATATCTTTCCTGTCCAAGTGTCTGCTCAAATAATTTATCCTTTTATATATTAGAGGTATTTTATTGTTAGTTTTGAGTTCTGAGAGTTTTTAAATACATTTGGATAGAAGTAATTTACAAGATATATAATCTGAATATATTTTCTTGTCTGTAGCTGATCTTCTTTTATCTGTTCATTTTGAAGAGAAGTTTATAGTTTTGACAAATTTAATTGAATTGTGGTCATGACTTGAATCCTTTTGAATTTAACAAGATGTTTTATGGTCAGAATGTCATATGGTTCTATGTGTACTTGAATATATATTCTCCTGCTTTTGAGTGGAATGCTTTATAAATGTGAAGTAAGTCAAGTTGATTTATGGTGCTGTTTAGGTCTTCTAACACACTTGCTGATATTTTTTCCTACTCATTATACCGATTATTGAGTGAGGAACATTGAAATTTCTGACTGTAACTCTGAATTTTCCTAAGTTCTTTGGGGATCTATGAAGTTTTTTATAGTTATGTTGTAAGGTGTATAAATGTTTAGAATTGCTAGTGTTCTTGGTGCATTGACCCTTTATTATTAAAATATGTTTCTTTGAA
Source organism: Mellivora capensis (assembly GCA_004024625.1). NCBI lineage: Eukaryota > Metazoa > Chordata > Mammalia > Carnivora > Mustelidae > Mellivora > Mellivora capensis. The sequence continues at coordinate 21,945 of PISX010003755.1, read as the reverse complement.
ATCTACTTTGTTCTGCATTTAATATAGCCACTCCAGCTTTCTTTTGACTAATGGTATATAATTTTCCATATCTTAACTTTTAGTTTATTTATTTGTCTTTAAATATATTTCTTGCAGGCTTCTGTTTTGGATTGAATTCTGTACCCAAAATTATATGTTGAAATCTAAAAATAGGGTTTGCAGTAGTAAGCAATTTAAGATGAAATCCTACTAGATTAGGATGGACCTTAACCTAATAACTAGTGTCATTTAAGAGGGGAAAATTTGAACACAGAGATACACGTGCAGAGGGGGAATAGCATGTGAAGACAAAGACAGAGATTGAAGTCATACATCTGCAAGGTAAGGAACAAGGGGCGTCTGCAACTACCAGATGTGAGGAAGAGATGTAGTTTCTGTGGCTCTGTGGACCATTGATTTAGAACTTCTAGTACATGACATTTTAAAACTGTACATGGAAGTCTTGATTTTACTCAACTCTATTGAGCATATGTGTGGCTATGTGATTTTTTTGGTCAGAAAATGTAAGTAGAATTGGTATGTGTCCCTTCAGGTCAGAAGTTTTAAGAGACAATGCATTGTGCTTGATTTACCATGTTCTTTTCCAACTACTACTTCAACAGTGGAAGCAAGTGTTAAGACAAATTCTCCCTCAACTTGGTTTTCCTAGTAACTGTCAGGTGCTGAGCTCTCTGTTGAACTGATTAGACATACAGCAGAAATAGAAATTTTTCTTGGTTTGTCTCAAATGCCACTGAGTTTTTGGAATAGCAAATAATCTAGCTTCTCTTGTTTTATACATTATCATTTTTGTTGTTTTTTAAAAATTTTATTTGTTTATTTGACAGACAAAGATCACAAGTAGGCAGAGAGGCAAGCAGAGAGAGAGGAGGCTGAGCAGAGAGCCCAATGCGGGGCTCGATCCCAGGATCCTGTGATCATGACCTGAGCCAAAGGCAGAGGCTTTAACACACTGAGCCACCCATGTGCCCCTACATTATCATTTTTACTAGGTTAATATAACTATAATTATTTTAAGATTTATTTATTTATTTTAGACAGAGAGATTGAGAGAGAGAGAGAGAGGGAAAGCACAAGTGGGAGGGTCCAAGGAAGAGAGAATCTCAAGCAGACTCTGAGCTCAGTATGGAGCCTAATGTTGGGCCAAAGCTCATGACCCTGAGATCATGACTGCCAAAGCCAAATCACCCAGGCATCCCAATATAGCTACATTATTTTATAAACCTCTCTAGTAAATATAATAAAGACTAAAAAACACAAACAGTATGATACCCTATTAACTGGTCATTAATATTTGATGTCATTATTGATATGTTATAATGTTTATCATTGTCTCATGTTATGCTTTTTACTTATTCTCATTGTTCTTTGGTCTTTACTCTCCTGACTTCTTTAATTATATGTATTGATAATTATGTATAGATGTATAAATATATGTATTCATATATGTATATGTATACATATGTATATATATATTTAATATATTATATATTTATATGAAATATAAATATACAAGAATATAAATTTTTTATGTATTTATATATAGATATAAATAGTAATGGAATTTATTCATTTATTCATTCCTTTAAAATCTTTGTCATTGACCTAAGTATTGAAGAGCTGAATCATCAAATTATCAAAGGATAATGTTTTGTATAATTCTATCTTATTTCCAGATAGCACAAGGGCATTAAAAATTATAATCTCTATTGTGTCCTTTCACAAATTTAGATGCTATTATTTATCATGTGTCACACACACATACACACAGAACCATAAGACATTGTTATTATTTTATTTAGTCACTATTCATTTCTATTATATAAATTTTTGCTTTTTTTCACCTGTTAATTTTTCTTATTTGTTTGGCTTTGAATGGGGAATCATTTCTCTTCTGTCTTAAGAAGAACACCCTTGGAAATTTACTTTGCCATTTGTGTGCTATAGTGACTTTTTCTGGTGTCATGCATGTGTGTTTGTGTGTGTGTGTGTGTGTATGTTGTGAAAATAACTTCATTCTGAAAGATATTTTTCTAAAATTGGCAAAAGTTTTCCTTCAGCTGATTCAATATGTGCCTTATTCTGGCCTGCCATTATTTAAGAAGTTGAAACACTATCTCTGAGGATAATCTGTATTTTCCTCTATTTTTTTAAAAGTAATTTCCTTTTATCTTTGATTTTTAGAGTTTACTCTGATGTGTCTATACTGATATTGTTTTACTTTATGCCCTTGTAAATATTTTGATTTATTCAATTGTGGGCTGATTCTTCATTCTATGGGTTGTTGTCTTTTTTGAATACATTTCATCCAGTTTTCCCCTTCCACTCCCTCTGGAACTCCAATTATATTTATATTTGAACTTCTTGTTTCCTATATGTCTCTCATATTCTTTTCTTTTTCTTCCATAATCTTTCATTTTTGTTCCACATTCTATATAATTATTTTGACCATATTTTCCTCTTCTGTAGTTATTTAAAAAAATACATCAAATATGCATTTAAAACCCATCTATTAATTTAGTATTATTATTATTTTTTTGTTTAGAACATAATTTTATCATATTTTTATATTACTTTTATGGAGCTTCTAATTACCTAATAAGTTATTTGCTTAACTTGAACTTCTTTGAATTAAGACTCATAGTTCTACCTTCTTGGCCTAATAATCTCAATATATCCAGATGTGTGAGCTGTTTCTATTTATGTTTCATCTACTGGCTCTCATTTATTGTGTCATATATCTCTTTCTTTCATGCTTTTTAATAAAAAATAATTATAGGGATGCCTGTGTGGCTCAGCTGGTTAAACATCTGCCTGAGGCTCAGGTCATGATTCCAGGGTCCTGGGACTGAGTCCTGCTTCAGGGTCCCTGCTCAGTGGGGAGCTTGCTTCTCCCTCTGCCTACTACTCCCCCTGCTTGTGCTTTCTCTCTCTCTCTGACAAATAGACAAATAAAATCTTTAAAAAATAATAATTATAAATATAATACAATGCCTGGGATGATGGTATTATCCTACGAGAAAATTTTTGATTGCTTCTCCTGAGTAATTTAAGTACAATCAGTGGAAGACCTCTTAATCTAAATGCAAAGCTTTCAGTACTCTTCTCCTTCTCCTTCTTCTTCCTTTTTCTTATCAACAAGTGACTTCAGGGCAAAGGTGAGTTCTGAGTGTTAAGTGTTATTTTTCTGAGTTTCAGTCTGGTATACTGAATTTTTCCTAGCTATGCCACAGTATCTTGTTAATATTTTTGCACTTTGAAGATAATTATAAATATATTTTGGTTCAGCTGTTTTATCCATCTTGAGCAGGATAACTGGTTCTGAATTGTCTACTTTACAATTATTATTTCACAATATATTTCTGGCTTTTTATTTATTATTTTATTACATCTTTCACTATAGTCAATCTTATCTCAGATGTACTACATATTTTGAAGAGGATGATAATGACGGTGACATTATTTGTCCTATTGAAATGTGTATAGCATAGGGGCAATGGGAATTTTTGAGGGCTTTCAGGAAGATAACAAGAGATAAAGGTCATACTTTCAAAATTCTGCTGCTTTTCTCTTGTGGAGATTCCATTGGGTACCATGGAAAATTACGATCTTAAGTGTAGTAGAAAAGGCAATTTTAAGTCATCAGAAATTCCACAAAATTCTCTGCCCAGTATGATTCAGGAACACTATTAATTTCCTATTCTCTTTCATGTCCCAGCCTATACTCTTAAGAGTTTAAGGAAAGACCTGAAAAGTTATTTCTCCTTACATACGTGTTTGAGAAATGGATAGCAGGCTAAATAAATGTCAGAGTTAGAAACTTGAATCACAACATCTTGTGTTTTTGAAAAATTTCTGCTAATTGTAATGTGTTGACTTTAAGTACAGTTTAGGTTATGGGTATATAGGAGCGATATTAATATAAGTATGGAGTCATTAAAAATAAAATACCTATATTCTTGTAAACATAGTTTTCAATTTTTAAAGGCCTGCTTACATACACTGGTATATTTATAATTTCCACGATATTTTTATTCCAGTAAGAAGTTATTATGACAATATCAAAACAAAATTATTTAGTTTATTATTATCAATTTACATAATTCCATATTTTTGAATGGAAAAATTGAAAAGAGAAGAGGAGGATTGCTAAGGACAGAATTTGGTATTTTTAAAATTTATAATAATCCTTCAATCCTTGATAATGCATTTTTTAAAAAAGTTAAGGCTGATCTAGGGTTTCTTTATAGATGTAATCTGTCAATCCCTCAATCTTCTTCACACCGCCAAGCTTTTCTTCAGAATTGACAAGACCTTTTCTGATTATCATGCAGGAATGAGAGCTATAATTCAAGCAATCTATAATTTAAGACTGTGTTAGAGCCACGAGGAACAAAAATGACAATGGAAAAGAAAGCCTGAACTTTTTCAGTTCTCCTGTATAAGAATAAAATGTGAGATAAAGATTGCAATTAGAAGAAAATATTAGATATCTATGGAACTAAAAATATGCACAAAAGGCTGCTACTCTGCAAATGGATGGCTGAGAAATGTTTGGTACCCAACCATCTCAACCATATGTAACAGTTGTAGTTGTGGGAAACTTACCTTAAACAAACAAGCAAACGAAAAAAAACCCCAACCTTTAAGATCAATTTCAAATCCTCAAGCAAAGAGACTGAGTATAATACACAGGACATGGGGCCCTGTTTGGGTTTGGGTAATGCTCTGGAATAAGGGTTAAAATGATATTGACATTTAAATATTTTGGGGGAGTTGATCATTAAATATGACTCAGTTGTGTCCTATTGTCAATCTTTATTCATAATATTTTGAAAAATGAAATGGAATGAATGAATTAAAAATATTTGGGAGACAGTACTGGTGAAATAAAACAATTGTGATGAAATGCATTATTAGTTTCAAAATAGTGCTGTATGGGGGAAAAGTTCTTTTAGAAATACAGGAAGCTATTTTGAAAACTTTGGGTCAAAAGAGGAAGAAAAAGAAATGAATATCAGGGGAAAAAATCTTTAATACCACACCACATAATGAGAAGAATTGACGGGTAATACACAATTAAGGAGATACAAGAAATGAAACACTTGTTAACATATACTAGACAATGGTCATACAGTTATTCCATCCCAAATTTAGAGTAGTTACATGTGAGAATAATTACTAGTCTATAAGGCTGCTATTGGGATTTATCATCTGTCAGTCAGAATATTGGCGTGACTTTCTTAAGAAAACTTAATATAGACTTGAGGGGAGAAAGGAATACTGTATTTTCTGACAAATAAGTGATTATTTACATTGTTTTAAGACTTTCCACTTCAGTATAAAACGATTCTGCTCAGAGAGTAAAAGAAGGAAGACATGAAGAAATTTAAGTATTACCTGTACTAAAGTAAATAGAATATTCTCTTTATATGTTATCTTTTTCAAACTAAGATACTCTTTCTCCTTCCTCCCTATCTGCTCTTTACAAAATCAAATCTATACCTTTGAATCCCCCTATCATGGTTTAGCTTTTTTATTATCTAACTTTCAAAAGTATGTGTACTCTCACATCTAAAATCAGTATTAATGCTTAACCCAGAGGGTTATAATTAAATGCCATAATGTGTTTAAAGGATTTTTTAAATAGCATTTCATTCCAACATTTATTTCCCAATCTTTTCCTCTAAGAACTCTGATAAAATTATATCTGATATAAATTATATCTGATATAATTTTATTCTCATATTATTCTACATGTGCAAATTGCTTGATAAATCTTATGCTGTTGAGAGATTAATTTTTGTCTTTTACTTATCAGCTATGACATAAAGGGCTCATTAGCTTGGTTTATTGATTTTGTGAAGGAATTCTGGTATTTCTATACTCATGCATTCAGCAGCTTATTGACAACTTTTTATTAAGTGGTATTAAAAAGTATAGAGAACTTGAAAATAACACTAAAAATCAAATCAACATGAAAAAGACTAACAGGAGAAAATCAAATGTAATTTTGTATGTAAGTAGAATCTACACAGACATGGGAATTCCAAAGATAGTCAGGCATATATATGACATTCTGAACTAAGGTGAAGGAAGCAGGGGTCTGGGACTTCAAAGGGAAGTAATGCAATTCACAGGAAACTAAAAAAGAGTAAATATTTGGTAACAAGATATTTGCAGGGCCACTCAGTAACAATGGGACATCGAGGATTTTGATCAAGCAGACCTTGCCACATTCCTCCCTGTCTACCATATCTAGTTCATTTCATGTCATTATCTATAATGATAGCTGTCTTCCTTTAGCAGGTCCTTTGTCTAAATTGTTTTAGGTATTTGTAGGGAAGGTAAAGAGCTTTTCCTGCCTCTGGTAGGCTTTGACTGCTTTTAATTCAAAAGGAATCTTCAGTACAATGTGGCCTATCTTAAGTCCTAAGGGGCCAACTCATGAGGGGATTATCTAAGAAGATATACTTTGCTCTAATTACTCTTTACCACTGATGCAAGTTATGAAACTTGGTAAAATTATGTTTTAACTTATAAATTTTTTATCTATATTAAGGTTGGTACCTTCCATCCAATAGAAAAGATCATTACAATGGTTACATTTTATTGCCTAGTAGGACAATCAATAACCAACTTACATCTCACCCAACAATTTTATTCTAATATTAATAGATGAATTGCCTATAAATATATAGGTCTTCAAATGCTCTTTGAATCAGCCTTAACATTTTATTTAACTCACTAGTGAGTTGAATAAAATATGTAACACATGTTCTACTTACTTATAAGAAAGTCATCAGTCATACTTTTTGAAAATTGTATTTTACCAGTGCTATGGGCCCAGTGTTAAACTACATATAGATTTTCAGGTTTCTTAGGTTCTTTTGCCCAGTACTATAGATAGCAATAGAAAACATTCTAAATTCCAAGACAGAGAAAAAAAAATATTTCTTTTCTCAGGGAGGGTAGAGATCATGAAAATTGAATAAGGAAAATATAATTTTCGTGAAATAATACTAAGGATTATTAGAAGATTTGTTAGGCTGTTGAGCTCTTGATAGTAACACTGAAACAGGACCTAATGAAACTATGGGATAAGAAATTGGTAAAATATTTATATATGCACCTAATTATATCATTTAGTCAATATCTAAGAATGATATTTTTGACCAAATTTTTTTTGAATTATTTTTGACCAAAGGAGTCCCATATGCTTCTTTAGGAGGAAAAAAAAATGCATAAATGCTTCAAGGTCTTGTTTTAATTTTACTTCTTTTAAATAAAAAAACTAATTCAAAAGAAGTTGGAAGATCCTCTCAGATGCAACACCTTCTTCCCTACTTGCTTTTATTTGCAATTCTTGATAATGGCAGTCTGGGATCCAGAAATTGAAACACTATCTTTTCCCAGACATGCTGCTTTCCCAGGCTGGGGCTGTGAGAAACACAGTAGCATGGCCATTGAATGTCAATGATGAATAGAAGAGCAACTGTTATAGTCATTTTGATTATCTACCTAATTTCAGGTTCTGGTTGAGATTAAAAGAAGATATAAAATGTGTGTAATCATACAGGAAGAATCCATCCCAACATTCCTTGTTAATTTATTCCTCTTTTTAATAGATTGCATTCATTAATTATAAATGGTCTTATAACCTGAAGCACCCTGAGCATCTAGAGAAAAGTTTTCGTAATAGAAACAGATTCTGCTCCCACTCAGGAAATAGTAAGCAGAGTTATTTGAAAATAATTCTTTATTTCAGCACAGGGAATTATTCTTTGGTAGTCAGCAAATGAGTGTAACATCTCAAGGTAATATCATAGAATGTGAAAAATTGTAGAGGATAATCATACTAGAAGCAAAACCATCAAGAGTTTAGCATTTCTCCAGATGTAAAATTAACAAGGAAGGGTTAACTAATTAAATTGTGCTCCAATTTTTCTGTCCCAGGTTCTCTGTAAGGTCTCTCATGTTGTTTAAAAAAAAAATCTGCACACAATTTAATATCAAATAAATTTTGTTACTTTCATGAAGATAAAATAATCTTGTATTAACACATTTACATTGATAGAACAGTTCGTTTTCTTTATAAAACACAATGCCACCTTGAGTTACTTTTCACAAAGTGCATTTATTTCCATCTTAGGAAAGAAAACACATATGATAGTATATCGTAAAATACTATATTTTAAAGTGAAGATTATAGTACGCAGGCAGAAACCGTTTGTGGAGACCGAGAAAAATTAAGGCCATCCCACCTCAGGTTTAGCCTTAGCATAAGTACAGCCATCTTAGCTTGGGCAGCCATCTCAGGCCCAAGGGCTGAACTTTCCCCTACTTTACTTTAGTTCCAGAGACCCCCCCACCCTGCTTTAGTTCCAAGAAAGTGCCCCACCCTGCAACAGCTAATCAGCTTAAACCACCAGGGAGTGACACAAAAGTGGACCATCAGAGTGTGGAGCCAGATATGACTGTATGGAAAATTACTGTGTGTTAAGTGCCTTAAAATGCTATCTAAACCCTTGGTTTTGAGTGCTCGGGGTCCTTGTAGAAGCCCATTGTGCCGGGCAGATACTTGGACCCCAGCTAGCTGGAAATAAAACCTCGCTGTGTGACTTGCATTATCGGGAGTATTCTCTATTTGAGGGGTGGTCGACTCTGTATCCTAACACATTATCTCTGGTTAATCTCCATATTGTATCTTCTGTAAGTAAATGTGTCAGTCGCAGCCACATTTAGAGTTTATTGAGAGTTATCTTTATTTGTGAAATTTAATTTTAATTTTTAAAATTTATTTCCAAAAATTATTTTTAATAAAAGGTAACCAGGTTTATGATGTTATGATGTGATTTAGGCAAATGACTAAACTAGTTGGTTTCTCAATGTCTCTTTCAAAGAGTTGGTAATACCATCTTTTTTTTTTCCTTTTTTTAAACAAGATTTTATTTATTTATGTATTTTTTTGTCAGAGAGAGTGTGAGAGAGTACAAGCAGAGCAGCAGAAGGAGAGGGAGAAGCAGGCTCCTCACTGAGCAGGGAGCCAGACACGGGGCTTGATCCCAGACCCCAGGATCATGACCTGAGCCAAAGGCAGTCCTTTAACCAACAGAGCCACCCAGGCACCCTGGTAATACCATCTTTTAAGTCTCTCACTCCAATATAACATAGATGCTCATCTTTATTTCTATCAGATTAAAACTTAATTGGGCAGCTTAAGGAGGCCTCAATGTCCTCCCATGAGGGTATCCAACAACACACTATGGCAATCTGCCATCCTTCACATGTCACTCAACCTTCCTTGTGTCTCTTCCCATTTCACTTTGAATATCACTGTTTCAACTGCAAATATATAACTAACTCTCTTAAATCATGTTTATCATATAGATAGCCAATCATAGTTATGAAATCATAGCCATAGAGAATAAATCCTTTGAGACCTCCATTGATTAAGAAATTTTGTCAGAACAGTTTTATATTGAGTATCTATTTTAGATCTAGGTTAACTCTTACAATGATTTATATCTAAAACTGCCACTTAATTTGAAGGGATAAGGAAAAGTTCCATTGATAAAGACCTTACGTTTTGTTTTTGTTTTTGTTTTTTACAGATAAGGAACTAAAAAAAAATGTTTGGTGATTGCAGAAAGGAGAATAAAGTTATGATAATTGTTCAGTAATTACAAATCTGCTAGGACCAATCTGAAAAGTAAATTAGAAAAGTTATTTGAATAGAATGATGCATAATAACAACTAACATTCAGTACCCGCATGCAATGAAATAACTAAATATGCAAAATATGTAGGCATTACTCATTTATACATTCATTAAATAAATATGTACTGACTGAGTACAATATAGTAGATGGTGCTTGCTGCTGGGAAAACATCAAGTTGCTTACAAACCTGACAGGCTAGCAGAAAGCCCAAATGATTATACAGGTAACTATAGTGAAATGTAAAGATTGTCTTGATAAAATGCCTCATGGGAACATGAGGCTGTACTGGAGACTCTTAGCACGGACATAAGGTCAGGAAAGGGCTTCATGGTCAGAAGACTCTGACTCTCAAGACTGAAGAACATGTAAGATGAATCCAGAAAAAAGGAAGAGGGACATATATCCTAGAGATAGAAAATAATAAGGGGAATTGTGCAGACACCAAGAGATACATTTTTTTTCTCTCACTGGTACAATGAATGTTTAGAATATACTAGCAAGAAGAGGCTAGAAATCAAGACCAGATTGTTAATGAATCTTGAGGGTCAGATTATGTATTAGCACTTTATCTTATATCACAGTAGGGTGTTAACCAGGCAGTAAGATGTTCATATTCATGTCAGAAAGGTCTCTCTCCTAAAATTGTGATGAATGAATTCGATGAGGACCAGAATAAAGGTGAGAAGACAAATTAGAAGGTTATTGCAGCGGGATGTGAAGGAAATAAGAGTGAAAGCCAAATGGATAGGGTGGGAGGGGAAGATTTGAGATATAATTAAATGCAGGAATGACAGAACTTAGTCACTCACTGAATGCTGATGATAAAGGAGGAGTTAAGGATTCTAGTCACATTACTGAATTGGATAACTGAAAAGATAGCTGTATTATTTATTGAAAACATAAGCAGGTGAGGTGAATGGAAAGTAAGTTGAGTATGATAGGTACTGAGTTTGAGATATTTGTATGACAGTGAACTGAGCAAGAACCAAATGGATATATCACTGTGTATTTAAAAAAAAAAAAAAAACTTCTTTTGAGCAAGAGAATGATGTTGGATACAACTCCCTCTAACATCGGTAATTGAAGTTGTGTAAGTGAATTAAGTTGACCAGATGAAATATATAAAATAAGAAGAAAGAGGATTTAAGACTGTAGCCTGAGAAATGTTATAACTTAATTATAAGTGAGAGAGAATGAGATGTGTAAAGTGAGAATGAGAACATAAGTAGTGTGGTGTCATGAAAGTTAAAGAAAGAAAATTTCAAGCGAGACATCCAAGTGTCAATGTGGCCACACAAGACAATGTAAGACAATGTAAGGATAAACCTGTCCATGATGAAGGTGAATAGCAGCAGTGCTAAGAGAAGATTAGTGAATGGATGATGTCAAAATCAAAATTGTACTGAATTTAAGAATGAGTAGGAAGTTGAATAAGCAAAAAGAATAAAGACAAATGATATACTTTAATTTGCTCATTAAAATTCATTATTTAGAAGCAAGGCTATATATGTATGTATGTATGTACATATATAAGTATCTATGCACTTATTTATTTTTATCGAAAAAATGAGCATGCATGAATACAGTGGTAAATAATGAAGTAGAAAATCTTGAACACATATGTCAGCTGGGATAATTGTCAGTAGAAAATGTCTTATATGAAAATGGAAAACAGACAGGAGGTAATTAGAAATAATAATATCCCAATCATGGTATGGGTATGCACTGGAGGGATTCCAGCAGGATAAAGAAATAATCATATGTGTATTTTAGACATCGCATTCTGGCCTCACTGTGAATATGAATTGCCAAGTAGATAGCCTTGAGGCAAGGAAGCCTGGTAAGACTGTAATGAAAAATTTCAACTAACAAGTGATCAAGACATAAGCAGAGGAGGTTATAATAGAGGAAGGGATAAGGGGAATAATACTGAAATTATTGAGGAAGTAAATGGAATCTATGGAGCTTAGTTTCTGACTAAACATGGTGAGTGATAGGGAGATAAAGGTAAGCAATTGGATGGAAACTTCTGTAATTTACCAAATTTGATGTCTAGATAATTAGAAAACAAATATTTATCAAATGCCATATTTATTTGAGTGCTATATACTTATTGTGTACTATATCTATTGTAGTGTTGGTGGACCAAAGCTAAACCGAGAGATAATGTACAAACACTTTAGGTTGTGTCTTAAAGTTATGAACAGTAAGTAGGAAAATTGCTAGAAACAATGTGTAACCTATGCAAGTAAACACAAGAAGAAAAAGTTTAGGAGAAATGGAAAAAAGAGGGAGGGAACTGTGTGTTTTGGGCCACTTGCCAAGAACATTGACCTCTTGGAAGAGCCAATCAACTGAAACAAGGGTTTCAAGGGGCGAAGGGAAGGGATCTCTCAGCCTTAACTTTTACTTTCTTTATTATTTATTTTTCCCTCATAGGCTGAACTATAACAGAAGCAAGAAGAGCCTGTTGACACTTATTGACATAGTACATATATATGGTTTCTTGGGCATGTTTAGGGTTGTTGAAGAATAGAGAGTGGGTCTGGTGCATGAGTAGCATATCTAGCACAGAACAGTCAATAATGGGGGTACTAAGTCTGAGACAATTATGAGACCCTAAGAGGAACTCTCTAGTAAGCTTTCATGTATTAGAATCTGGAAGTCAGCCAAGGCATTTGAATTAGAAACTACACCTTGTATACTACTAGTTTTCAAGAGATGATTTTGCAGATTATAATTGCCAAGATTTACTGAATACTTATTACCTTACAGGATTTGATATAACTTCAAATATTTATATATTTATATGACTTATTTCTATCATTAAAACTCTATATTTTACATCTGAAAAAACTGAGTTTAAAAAAAATTGCTTAAAACTTAGGCAAATAAGTGGCATAATGAAATGTGTTTAACACCAAAGTCTTTGTGTGATCTCACTTAATCCCTTCAAGACCCAAGTAATAGTTAATATTATAATTCTCCCAGATTAGGAATTTATTCATCCAGAGAGACTTTGAACAAGATGATATTTTTATCTTTTTAAACTAAAATATCTTGAAAGTTTGACATATAATAGGAATTTCATAAGTTTTCCTGAATTAATTAAATAATTGGCCAAGATTTTATGCCCAGCAAGCAGCAAGGCCAGATTGCTCCCTCACATTCTTTCCCTTTATGTTACACATAACTACCAGTGCCATGATGAAAATTCTTGGAAAATAATGGTTTTTAAAAGGATATGAATTATAGTGGAGAAATATAATGTGAAGAGAATTATAGTGGAGGAATATAATGTGAAGAGAATTATATCATCTGAGCAGTCAGATAAAATGATATATCACATATATTGAGGGCAAGGAAATCTAAGCACTTATATTGTGGGAGCCACAATGTCTTTATTAATCTAGCAATTAGTCATTGTGCTCCAGACAGGTTCCCAGCTAAATCCTTTGAAAGCAGGTGTAACTGGCATTACGAAGAATTTTTGTTCTTAAAGTCAAGAAATTATGATCTTAAAATAAAAAAATACAAAGTTATACTTCCATTCTCTCTCTCTCAATATTCCTAATAACTTAAGTTTGTCTTATCTCTTTGATAACTCATAATTATAATAATGTGAGAAAATAATGTGAGAGTCATCTGTCATAACTAAATACTCCTTAGTCAACTTTTGCGTATCAGCGATTATTCTCTGAAATGCATCAAGATCTGGCAAATACTATATCTTCTTTCTAAACTTATGGGTATTTTTTAAATTATCAACTATGGGCAAGAGTTTAACCTTATATCTAAGATCATGTGCTCATACATAAATCTGTGCCCGAAATAGTGTCTGCTATCCTTTTGCTGACATACATGTACATGATCTAGAATGTATTCTCAAATATTTTCTCTTTTTAACATATTTTATTTTTATTTTATTATTTGAGAGAGAGAGTGAGTGTAAGCATGAGCATGGGAAAAGGCAGAAGGAAAGCGAGAAGAAGGCTCCTTATGGAGCAGGGACATGATGGTGAGAGGTAGGCCTCTGATCCCACCACCCTGGGGCCATGACCTGAGTTAAAGGCTGACGCTAAACCCAGGCATCACTCTCAAATATTTTCTTAACCAAGTTTCCTAAAACAGTACTTCTTGGCAAGGTCTTTCTCCCCATCTTCTGTCTCTGCCTTTTTTACTCTTCAGAGAACTTTCCTTGCTTGACCCAATATATAATGAATTTATTGATTTTTTTGTTTATTTATTTACTATTAGTCTTCAAACTAGAATGCAAAATATTTGAGGGACAAACACCTTCTTTTCTTTTTAACAACTTCTAGGTGTTCATTAAATATTTGTTGAATGAAAAATTAAAAACCCAAAATATCATCACTAATCTTCATTCAGTCAGCTTGTGTCATTATTCTGTTAATTGTGATGTAAAGTAAAATGTTAGATAATCAGGGGGCACCTGGGTGGCTCAGTGGGTTAAGGCCTCTGCCTTTAGCTCAGGTCATGATCCCAGTGTCCTGGGATTGAGCCCTGCATCAGGCTCTTTGCTCAGTGGGGAGCCTGCTTCCCTTCCTCTTTCTCTGCCTGCCTCTCTGCCTACTTGTGATCTCTGTCAAATAAATAAATAAAATCTTTAAAAAAAAAGTTAGATAATCAGGATTGAAAAGTGAATTTGAGCTTATAGTCAAAATTCACATCTTTGAAATGGGAATTCACTATCCATATTTTTAGGCTAAAATTTCCCCCTACACCCACCTACCCCCCATTCCGTTATAAATGAAATGGTTCGAATATTGGACAGAGAATTTACTAATTGAGGCATGCTAACTGTGGATTGGGTATACTGTTCCACCCAGTTCTATTACTGTTCCTTCTGATTGGAAGAGACAACTGAGAATCAAGCCTGTATTATTAATCATTGACTGGGGTGCCTAGTGTGGTTTGGGGCATATTGAGTGTGATTATGAAATCATGATTGCTTTATGATCATCAATTATGATATTTCAATTATGAAACCTTGATTGCTTTATGATCATCAAACTATGAAGATGTGCTAAGTAATAATGAATCATCAGTATTGAGGACTCATTGTGTACCAGCACACGGGTGTTTTTACATGAACTATATGACTTCAACTTCACAATAATCTTACTAGATTTGAAATGTTATTATCATCATCTGTAAACTAGAAAGGTTGTTTTGAGAGGTTAACTAACTGCTCACTGTGTAAAACTACTCTCTTAGTAAAACTATACATATACATATCTCTTGTCCTCACAATTCCATTCTTAAGTATATGCCAAACAATTATGTCAACTGTTTTTCTCTACATATGAATATGAATATTCATATCATTACTGTTAGCAATAGTCTCAAAAAGGAAACAAACTTATGTTCACTATTGTTAAAATAAGAAATATCTTGTGACCTATTCATGCAATGGAATAGGGCACATCTATGAGCATAAATTTATTGCAATCATACACAAGAACAGAGATAACTCTCATGAAAGTTGACGTTGAGCAAAAGGAACCAGACACAAATGTTCATGTTATAACTTCATTCACATAAAGTGCACCCAGACAAACACTATCTCTTAGAAGTTAACAGAATAGTTACCCATAGGAGGTATCGTGACTGGATGGGGCTATGGGCCAAGTGGGTAGGGCGATCATCTAAGATACTCATTTGTTGAATTGTACCAGGTCAACTTGATTAAACTATATAATTATATTTTCATCCCCTTTCCGTATGATTCCAAATTAAGATCAAACAAAAGACGAGGTTGAATACCAAAAACTGTCTTTATTCTTAGAAAGTTGTCACAGTTAGATATGGAGATGGACAGACACAGTGGTGCTGCAGGTCCTAAACTATATTTTTTCTCATCTACTCTACATTCAGCTCATCTTGCTGACTGTTAGCCCTAATGACCCACAAAGACTCTGGGCCCACCACCAGATACCTGGCCATAGAGCATATGGTGGTAGCTGCATTAGAGCAAGAGCAAGAGCATCTCAGAAGCCCCTTTACATGCTTCCCACTTATAATCATATTTTAGCAGCAGCAAATGCTGATTTTTTTTAATCTTACTCATGTCTTAGACAAGTTGACTAATAACTTATTCTATTATCCTCTGACTTTTCATTCCAAACCTTCATTTTCCCAGCTCCTCCTAAAATGTATATTTTACATTTGTAAAATATAATCTCACAAGAAGTTCTTTATTCACTTATTTCTGATAGTAAGTCTACTTCCTTAAGTGAGCCCTTACTGACTCATGGTAAATGTCCTGATCCTTGGTAACCTTCCATTTCTTGACCTCAGTGTTTGTTACATGGGTTTTTCACCTTTGGAAAAATTCATTAAGCCTGACACTTATGGTTTTTGTATATTTCCAATTATATTTTATGCTTTAGCTCAGTGTTTATTTACTAAACTGCTTCCAGAAATGAGAAAAGCATTTGTCAAAGAATTCAATTTTATTGTCACAACAGAAAAGCCCAAGCTTCTCTGTTGAGAGTATATATTCCTCCAAAGAAATAACACTGTTTACCTTTTCATCTAAGACATCCCTGAATCATTTATCAAAAATTTTAAAGTGAGAAACTATTGCATAGTACTGCCTAACATGGTTATCTCAAACCTCATTAAATGCCTTCTGCAATGCCAACTGTAGAAGATTTCCCTCAGTTTCAAAAGATTCATTGCTTGAAGGACTAGGTACTTTAAAAACTTCATGTGTTATGGATAAAACTGAGCTGATTTGACACCTAATAATTGAATCCCAGGCTCTTCACCTAACAGTTTACTAAACATCAAGGAAATATAAAGATGAAGCATGATGTGTTTTTTGAGTAACAGGTACTGAAAGGCCTCAAGCAGTTAAATACTAACATTCAGGAGGAATAAGTGTACCTGTAAATAGAAAGGAAAAGAAGGGAAAAAAAAGAAACTCACACTGAAATAATGTTAGATACTATGCACTCTACTAACTTAAGCAGAGATGGGATCCAGAGAGATGGTGAGAGTTTAACTCTATAGAATTAGTAGTCTTAGTTTTGATTATATCCTATGAGTCCAGGTCACCTTAGTGATAGGATACTTCTCTCACCAGTGACAATGATATTACAATTAAGAATCCAGGGGCACCTGGATGGCTCAGACTGTTAAGCATCTGCCTTCAGCTCAGGTCATGATCTCAGGGTCCTGGGACTGAGCCCAGCCCACGCCTGAGCTCCATGTCAGGCTCCCTGGTCAGCAGGGAATCTCCTTCTCCCTCTCCCTCTGCCCCTCCCCACCAATCTCAGTGCTCTCTCTTGCTCAAATAAATAAATAAATTCTTAGAAAAAACAAACAACAAAGAATCCAAATGTAATTTAACTAAGCCATAAGTAAATACAAGGCCACATTTGGCATAGTAACTTCTCCATGAAAAAGTTATAAGGTGAAATTTGCTAATTATTTGAATCACTGAACAAGAATTAGGTCAATGTGAGAAATATTTTGAGATGGTATGTACTTATATATTATAGATTTTGTGAGTGTAAATATCTACCTACACTCACACAGAGATCTAGAGCTGTTCACTTTAGCTTAGAGATACTGCTGTAAATCATTGGAGGTTTGTTCTAAAAAATTATTTGCATTGTTAGGTGATTCCTATAAGCCATTTCACACATTCCTAAAGTCATACAACTGGTATCAGGTAATAATGGTCTTTAGAATATTCTCTTTTTTTTTTTTTTCATTCCTTCATTAAGACTTTCTTCACTGGATTTTTGCTATGTTCTTAGTTTTTCAGTCTCTGACTTTTATTTATTTTTATTTATAGACTTGACTCAGTTTTCTAAATGAGTCACTTTGTTCATTTTTCCTGATTCACACTGAATAATAGCTAGGACTGCCACTTGGACTTATTCTCTGAAATATGGACTAAGACCACTCTGGTGCAGGAAGGGGTTAACTCAGCAGGACTGTGTTGCCCTACCTCTCAAAGTTCCCCAGAAAGGCTTATTTTAATGGCTATAACTGAGCTCTTTGAATGTTCTGTTTCATAAGGCTGTTTGTGTATGCCTGAGGCCTTGTGACATACTGTACCAGTTTATCCAAATAGTTTATACTAATAATGTTATTTATGGTGAACACCTGCTTTCAATCTGGGGGTCTGGGGCTT
Source organism: Mellivora capensis (assembly GCA_004024625.1). Taxonomy (NCBI): domain Eukaryota; kingdom Metazoa; phylum Chordata; class Mammalia; order Carnivora; family Mustelidae; genus Mellivora; species Mellivora capensis. The sequence goes on along the minus strand of PISX010003755.1, from coordinate 4,032 downwards.
CAGTAACTAGAGTCAGTCACATAGGCACTGTAATACTACATGATTGGGACTGACCCCAATAATTTAGAAAACCAGGCTCAGTTGAACTTCCCTGGTTGGCGACACTTTGTACTTGTTGCCACACATCATTGCTGGAAGAATTAAGTTCATTCTGTGCTACTTCACTGGGAGGGACCCCTAGAAGCTTACACATGGTTTTCTCTGGACTTTTTCCCAGGGTCCTTTCCCTTTGCTCATTTTGTCTGTATTCTTTCTTGTAATAAACCGTAACTATGAATATAAAAATGTCTGAGTTCTGTGAATGCTTGTAGTGAATCATCAAGATTGAAGGCAGTTTTAGGAACTCCTACTACACTTTTTCCCAGATCAACTTCAGCAAAGGTTTTTCTCACACACTCCCATGGATGATGCTACAGTTTCATTATTGCTCATTTCTTCAACAAAGTACTGAACTGAATGTGGGTAGAGCAAAGAGAAAATGATTGAGCAGAGAGTAATTCAGTAATAGGAGAAAGAAAACCTTGAGTTATCCTTGTACCTCACAATATCTTCATTGATTTTTACCTCATCATGTAACTGAGAAAATGCTCTTTAAGGAAAGAATTTGTCAAGTGATTTGTTTTCTTTCTACTTTAGCTTGCATTATATTCTTATTTGTATTCCATGGTTTCTTTGAAATAATTGTTTTAGCCTAGTTTTCTTTTTGTGAAGATAAATTAAAATAAGATAATATAGTCTGTAGATGTTATTTAGAAAGCGTAGTTAAAGATATCTTAGGGGTGCCTGGGTGGCTAAGTGGGTTAAAGCCTCTGCCTTTGGCTTGGGTCATGATTCCCAGGGTCCTGGGATCAAGCCCCGCATTGGGCTCTCTGCTCAGCGGGGAGCCTGCTTCCCCCTCTCTCTCTGCCTGCATCTCTGCCTACTTGTGATCTCTCTCTGTGAAATAAATAAATACATCTTAAAAAAAATAAAGTTATCTTAATAGGTAAGATGTACTTAATTGAATGATGGTTTCAGCCTCATTCCCCAAAAGTATGGGTTATTTATGGCTAAATTTTGTCCCCCTGCAAAAAATTCATGTTTTGATGTCCTAACCCTCAGTACCTCAGAATGTGACTAGGTTTTGAGAAATGGTCTTAAAAGGGTAATTAAGGTTGCATGAGGTCATTAGAGTGGGCTTAATCCAATCTGATTTGAGTCCTTATTAAAGGAGTTTCAGACAAAGAGGAAAGACAACATGAAGACACCATGACAAAGTAGCCATTTACAAGTCAAGAAGAGAGAACCCAAACAAACAAACAAACAAACAAACAAAAAACCTGACTCTGCCCATGCTTTTGATCTTGAAGTTCTAGCCTCCAGAACTGTGGGGAGAAAAAAAATAATTTTTGTTGTTTAGCCATTCAGTCTTTTACTTTGTTATGGCAGCCCTAGGTGCAGTTATCAATATGATAATGCATATTAAATACCACAAAACAATTTATTTCTAAACATTTTAGAAAAAAATGATACATCTGCTCTAGAGTTTTTATAACCCAGTTTCTGTATCGGTGATTCCTAACCTATAGGCCATTGCCCAGATGACTGAAAATTGAATAGAGTGAATTTATGAATTCATGTCTATACCAAACAATGATTCTTGAGTGAATCACTAAAACCGATGTAGATCAATATTTTAAACTTTCAAATATATGTAGATGACGTTCTGAATTCAAGATACAAAATCATTTATAAGTATTTCTGAATGAATTATAGTGCTATGTAATTAATCAGTGAATTCTAAGAGAAAAGTCATGTAGAAGTCCATATGTTTTTCACGTTATAAAAAAATAATCAGTGCACCTGGGTGGCTCAGTTGGTTGAGCATCAGACTCTTGATTTTAGCTTAGGTCACAATTTGGCAGTGATCATGAGATTGAGTCCACAATCTGGGATTGAGCCCTGCATTAAGCTCTGTGCTCAGTGAGGACTCTGGTTCAGATTCTTTCTCCCTCCCCCTCCACTCTTCCCGCTTTTGCTTTCTCTCTCCGTCTAAAATGAATAAGCAACATTTAAAAAAAAATAATCATACTAAGCATGCAAAATCTTGATAAGGATATCATCTTTAATTTTAAGTAAGGCTGGAAAATATGTTTTTTTCTTTGGAAAAATAGCAGAGGACATGACCTAGAATCATAGAAGAAAAAGGTATCTTCTGTACTACTAATTTTAAAATTCTTATTTTTCTCATGAAAGGGAAAAAAAAAAAAGACTTTTATTGTTTCTCAGAGTCAAAGACTTAATTCTTACTTAACCAAACTACTACATGGGTCACTCAATCCAGTAAGGCAATATAGAATAATTGTTGGTGACCTCTGAAGTTGACTTAAATATGTTCAAATTCCAGCTCTACACCTCACTAGCTGTGTGATATTGGGAAAATTAAATTAACATCTATATCTCAATTTTCAAACCTATAAAAATGAGAATGATGAGCTCCCCTCATAGGACAATTCAGAACTGAAGGAGAAAAAGCATGGAAAGTGTTTGGCCTAGGATCTACTAAAACACACTGAACAAAGACTAGTCTTCCATGTTTTTCTAGCATCAAGTTGACTTTTCTTTTTAAGCCTTGTAACTGCACCCACTGAGCTAGTCACTTTCCTCACTGACTGCAGAAGGAAGAACGCAGTGATATAGAATATTCTTGAGACCTAGTAAAGAAAAAAGTCATAGCTCTTTGGCAGGAAGCAAATCAACTTAAACCCCACTAATTTACCTGAAACTAAGTACTTGGATTTATAGCTACAGAATATCTTCTTTTTCTAATGCACTAACTCTTGTGAAATTCCTAATTTTTTACTGAACCCAAAGTCTTTCATGAAGTCAAAACATGACAATTGAAAAGCATTTTGGCACTGACTTCAAAATATCTCTGTGCCTTTATTCCAACAATGCTTTGTGATTGTTTTCTTTTTGAGAACACAAGTGGTAAATATCAAAGAGAAAGAGTTAATATGTATAAACCTCCTTTTAAAAAAGCACTGATTTTTGCCATCCTTAAATGAGATATAATACTGTTGGGAGAGAGGATAATGTCACCAGGTTAACAAATTAATTTATGAGAGGACATATGCAATTGTATATTGCAAAGGAGTCTGTGCTTGCTCTAATCATCACCTAAATCAATACAGAATGATATGGAAATCAGCCCTTTCAAAACTACCAGGCAAATTATTACCCAATCCATCTGATGCAGAACATTTCTTTACTCATTTTCACTTTGGAAATTCAACAGAATACTTTAAATGACTAATAATCAGTTACTTGCTAATATATTTGTAATTATTTTCTTTCATTTTATACTAGTGTAGTTTGCCATATTAGATTGTTTCTATCTTTCTTTATTCCCACCAAAATATTTTAGAAGAAAAAAATTTACTTTCCTATGGTTTTATGACATTTCCAATTACAGACTATTCTCATTCATGAGAACAATGGCTGGTAAATTCATAAAACAAGACAGAGCCCATAAATTGAATAAGATATTTATAGAACATTATTTCAACTGTGTATTGCAGAACATTTGAGTGTATAACTAAAATTCTACTGAGTGCAGAGACAACTGATATATCTTTAAAAGAAAGCAATGCAAAGTGGCAATGATAGTAAATATTTTTTCTTTCTCTTTCTCTTTCTTTCTTTCTTTCTCTCTCTCTCTCTCTCTGTGTTTCTTTCTTTCCTTCTTTTCATTTACTTTTTTTTTTTTATTTATTTGTCAGAGAGAGAGAGCGAGCACAGGCAGAGTGGCAGGCAGAGGCAGAGGGAGAAGCAGGCTCCCTGCCGAGCAAGGAGCCCGATGTGGGACTCGATCCCAGGACGCTGGGATCGTGACCTGAGCCGAAGGCAGCCGCTTAACCAACTGAGCCACCCAGGTGTCCCTTCATTTACTTTTTATAAGGAGGATATTATATAATAACAGTAGTGCAGGTGCTTAGAAAAATTATCCAAAACTTGAAAATAAGACCTAAAGAAACCTGTATGATTTCCAGC
>PISX010003754.1:0-132140 GCA_004024625.1 Mellivora capensis | reverse complement strand
GTATTCATCCTTTCTGATGGAGGCATAATACTCCATAGTGTATATGGACCACATCTTCTTTATCCATTCGTCTGTTGAAGGGCATCTTGGTTCTTTCCACAGTTTGGCGACCGTGGCCATTGCTGCTATAAACATTGGGGTACAGATGGCCCTTCTTTTCACTACATCTGTATCTTTGGGGTAAATACCCAGTAGCGCGTTTTAGCTCATTCTTAAATAGTCCTTTTTTTTTCTTAATCGATTTAACTCCTTAAAGGGGCCAGAACTCACAAATTTTCCCCCCAGTATCCAGTATGTTCCCAACAGAACATCTTCCCCCAAACCTCAAATTATAACAAATATACCTATAAGGGTTGCCTGGGTGGCTCAGTCAGTTAAGCTTCTGACTTTAGCTCAGGTCATGATCTCAGGGTCCTGGGATCAAGTCCCACATTGTGTTCCTTGCTTGGTAGGGAGCCTGCTTATCCCCCTGCCTGCCTCTCTCTCTCTCTCTGACAAATACATAAAATCGTTATTTGTTTATTTATAAAAACAAACAAACAAAAAACCCAATACACCTATAAAAACAAACCAAACTTTAGAATAGGTAAATAAATGATGTTTTACAGGTTTCTTCATCTTGATGATGTAGATTATTTAATATTTAAGTTGTTGATACTTTCAAAAGTTTCAAACACATTTAGTTGCCTTTAAAGGCAAACCTACAAAAAACAAATAGAGTAATTGAGATGGCCTGCCCTGGAGAGCTTTTTAAATACCTGAAAGAATGTCCATATAAAAAAGGAATTCATGTTTTTTAAGTCAGAAAATGGGAATAAAGTCAACTTAAGAAAAAAGTGGATTTAAGTAGTGTCAAAAGTTTGGAGAGATGAAGCTCCCAGACCATACCCTGGGAGAGGAAGGGCTGTGTTTTCATCCTTCTGGGCCCTCCCACTGGGCTGGTTGGTGGAGGGGCTCACCAAATGTGTTCAGGTCTGATGCATGGTTGCTGGGTACGCTTGTCTTACCTTTGACAAGTTGCGAGGCCACCTGCTTGTTTCTAGATTTGATTTAATCTGTGGCATTATTGGAAAGTCAATCAATATCAGGAGCAACAACTGGGATTTTTACCTCCTGGGCACTTGGAGAAGACACGTCTACTGTGAAATCACTCTTCTCAACCGCTCTCTGGCCCTTGTATTACCAGAGTTTTGCCTCACACTACAAGTCCTCGATCAGATCATTATTCCTTTTCATCAGATGAGAGGAGGCAGAGGCTCACTGACTATCCCCAAATGGGGACTTTATTAAAATTCAGATTCCTGAGTTCCGTGGCAGATGAACTAAGTCAGAATGTTGAGGGATAGCAGGGGATCAGTGTCTTACCAGATATCCCCAGATGAATCTGAAGAGCAGCTAGATTTGAACCCCACTCTTTCTCTGGTACATTTTCCTCTTCTCAGAGAGGCCAACAGGTAGAATTGGTAAGCTAGACTATGCCCCTGAGGGGTCTGGTCTGCTTTCTCTGCTTAGGTCCTGTACTCTAGTGACTCTAGACAGAATGTCTCAGTCTGTCTGTCTCTCTTGCCCTCCCCTATTTCCTTTTCTCCCTTTCCTTTCCTTTCCTGTCTTTCCCAGTAGGTATGTCTTTTTTTTTTCTTTTTAAGATTTATTTATTTATGAGAAAAAGAGAGAGAGAGAGAGAGGGAGAGAGACACCATGAGGGAACATGGGGGAAGGGAGAAAACCTCAAGCAGACTCCCCTGGAGAACAAAGCCCAACATGGTGCTCCATCTCATAACCCTGAGATCATGACCTGAGCTGAAATCAAGAGTCAGACACTTAACTGACTGAGCCACCCATGTGCCCTCAGTAGGTATGTCTTGAGCGGGCTGGTCCCAAGGTTTAGACAGGGTGGCACAGTAAAGGGAGGGAATAAGAGATTCTGTTTATTCTTGAGTTTAAACCTTGTGTTCCAGTTTTCCTATTAAATTCTGCTTTGAGGGTTCTTAGACCTTCGCTTAGCTAATAATAAAGAGTGCACTGATTCTTGCTCTGCTGGGTTCCTTGTGCATATACTGTGATTTCATACATTCATAGGACATTGTTGGGACAGATTTCAGGCATCCCTAGCCCTCTGGATGTTATACCATCTAATATCATCAGAAACTCACCTTTCACCCTAACATAGATCATTCCAATAATTCTTCCGAAGGCAGAAATTTTAGGACCACGAGCAAAACTGGAAGGCTTTTGTTTCCTTTTGTACAATAACCGGAGCCTGGCCTGACAAAGAGGCTGCTTTGTTGTTGTTGTTGTTGTTGTTTAGACACTAGCTGTGGTGATTGCCAGGTTAAGAGGAAAGCAATGCCTAGTGATCAGTACACTGACATGTCTCATGGTTAAGTGTTTCTAGATGTAATTGTGAGATCAACAGGACTGAGGCACTCACTGGAAGAATTGCTCAGAAATTGGTTTGTGTTGGGCATCTGAAGGCTGAGTGCGGAGTGGAGTGAAGCAAGCTACGTGACACACAGCACAATACCTCAGCCAGCTGGGAGTGAAGGAAGACTTTTCTGTCCCTGCCCTGTTCCTTACTTGTTTTGTGTTCTTGGATGTAGTCTTTAAAATGGCCAGAGTTGATGGCTTTGGAGAGCATCTGCCTCCTGCCCTCTCTTCTGGCCTTAGCATCAGGACCAAGCCATGATGCCAGGATTTCCCTCTGAGGACAGCCTGTGCACATCTCTGTGTAACTACACAGCAAAGTGTGCTATTCCACAGAAGTACAGGTGACTGCCTCTGGTCACCAGCGCTTAGGCTGTTCTTCCCAGAAGTGGGTTTCTGCTTGCAGGTTTGTGGAGGGCAGTTTGAGGTCATGGACAGGGCAAAGTTACCTTGTTCGCCCCACATGGGCTGTGAAAACTTACCACTTTAGCCTCTTTAATAGTATCTTCTAATTCATTTACCTGTTTATTCTTTTATGTATTTATTCAACAAACATATGGGGGGCATCTGTTGGGTTCTGAATACTGGCTAAGAGATAATATAAAAAATGAAAGGACACAGTCCCATCTTTCAGATTGCTCACACTCTGGTGGGAGAAACAGACAATTATAACCCCAAGTTCTAAGTGCTCTGGGAAAGAGATAAACAGAGGGAACTATTAAAATGTGGAGATGGGCATGTGGTGAAATTTGGTGCTGATGAGGGTAGGGTGAACGGCGGAGCTTGGGATGGGACAGGATTAGTAAGCGCTAATCAGAAAGCACTTCTTATTTTAGGAAGTTAGAAGTAATCTGTAGAAGTTAGCTACAGATTGGTGGGGGAAGCGTGTCCCAAGTCAGCACAAAAAGCATGGCCCATTTTGGGAAACTGCGGAGTTAGCCAGAAGCTGGGTTGGGTGGATAAAGGAGAGCCTCAGGAAGGTAAGCAGGGACCGGATCATTCCATTTAAGGAGTTAAACCTTCTCAGGCAGGCTACAGAATGAAGAGATCACTGATGGACTTTAAGCTCAAGTTTTTAGAAAGATTATTCTTCCTGTGGGGTGGAGAATGAATTCGATGGGGGTAAGATTGGAGGTAAGACCCACTCAAGAGAGAGTCTGGGTGGAGAGGTGACAAAAAATTTAAGGATGTAATAGGAATGGAGAATCAGCTGAACAATAGACAATTTGGATGCTTTTATTTGAAGTATTTCTGAGGAAGGTCCTCAAGTTCTGTAGACCACCTGCCTTCTGCCCACCATGGGTAAACGCAATAAACTTCTGACTCTTCCTTTCAAAGATCAGCTGAAGACACCGTGATAGAGAAATGTTCTGACATAATTTGCCTTATTTCTTGGATTCATTTATATCAGGAGACCCAGTTCCAAGGCACATTAGTTGATCAGACTGGCAGCTGTCAGCCCGGCCCCTCCCTGTTGCTCTTGATTGGACATGGCAGGGAGAAGGCTGGGTCACGGTAATACCTCCTGCTTTGTCTTTTCCTGCCTTTCTGACCCTAATTATATTCACTATCCATTTTTTGAAGAGTGATTTTTTTTTTTATACTGTAGATGTGATCCTATCTCATCCTATCTCTCCCTTGACAAAAACCCTCCAGTGGCTTCTTCAATGCAGTGGCTCCAATTGCAATGACTTCTTGCAATTAGAGGAAAATCAGAAAGCCTTACCTTGGCCTACAAAGCCCTATTTGCTCTGGCAATGCCTTGTATTTCCCACCCTGCCTGGCTCTTTTCTAATCTGCTGAACATGTCAAAGTTATCCCTCCTTTGGGATATAGTAATTACTCCTACTATGTCTGGAATACTCCTCTTTGTGTGATTCACTCTGATCATTCAAGTCCTGGCTCAAATGTCTCAGCTCAAAAGGAGGCCTTTCCTGACCATCCTAGTTGAGGCCAGAGTCTGTGGTAGGGGAAGGAAGTGACAATCAGAAAATACTTCCTCCCATTCAAATTGTCCTAGAAGTTAGCTCTTTGTATCGGTCCCTTTTCCATTAGTGTTTTTATTTTTTTTTTAAATTTTTAAATTTTTTTATAAACATATAATGTATTTTTATCCCCAGGGGTACATGTCTGTGAATCGCCAGGTTTACACACTTCACAGCACTAACCATAGCACATACCCTCCCCAATGTCCATTACCCCAGCCCCCTTTCCCGACCCCCGACCCCCACACCCCTCAGTTTGTTTTGTGAGATTAAGAGTCACTTATGGTTTGTCTCCCTCCCGATCCCATCTTGTTTCTTTTCTTCTTTTCCTACCCCCCCACCCCCCATGTTGCATCTCCACTCCTCATATCAGGGAGATTATATGATAGTTGTCTTTCTCTGATTGACTTATTTCACTAAGCATGACACCCTCTAGTTCCATCCACATCGTTGCAAATGGCAAGATTAAGTGTTCCATGCTTCTGGACTTTTTAAAAATAATATTATCACTATTTGAATTTACCCTATTTCCTTCCTTTGTCTATTCCAAATTTCCTCATCCCTTTGAATATAAGTTTCAGGAGGGAGGGCATCTGGCTCATCTTATTCATCACTTTATCCTCAGAACTTAGAACAGTGTTTGACCCATGGTAGATGCTCAATCAATATTTGTTAAATGTACCATACCATGTGATCTATATCCACCCCTATGATTATAAAAAGAGAAATTAAAATTAGGTTTTCTGAAAACATTTGGGACAATGCAGTTAAAAACTGACCAGATGACCTGTACCCCTGGGGATAAAAACACATTATATGTTTATTAAAAAATTTAAAAAAAACTGGCCAGATGGAATCCTGTGTATAGTGACATATAAGGTCCTTCTATAACATTCACAATGCTATCCTACAACCTATGGCAGACAGTTTGATGTTTGGTGAAATTTACTGCCCCTATCCTATAAAGTGATCACATATCCCTGTCCTCCTGAATAGTATAAACAATTATGTGTAAATAAATTTAAAAACTTAGATGAACTGGGCCATTCCCTTGACAATCACCATCTACCAAAAGTCACCCAAGATTAATGGTTAACCTGAATAATATCATAACTATTAAAGAAATTGGATCTGTACTTAGGACCCTTAGAAAAAGAATCTTTAGGCCCAGATGGCTTCATTATTAATTCTAGCAAACATTTAAAAAAGGAACATCACGAATTTTATACAATCTCTTCCAGAAAATGGAAGTGGAGGGAATATTTCCAACTCATTCAATAAGGCCAGCCTTTCCTGATACAAAAACCAGACAAAAACAGTACAAAAAAAAGAGAGAGAGAGTAGGTTAGAAAAGAGTTTTGAAGACCTGTTTTTGCTTCTCCCCCATATTGTCATGGACTAATCATTACCTACCTCTTCACATGAACTTTGTTCTTCTCTAATATACCCATAATAGACATAGCAGTTGATAACTCCAAAGGAACATGAGCCCACAGGTCAGAGTATCCATCATTAGAGAGTAAGACTAACAAGAAAGAAAGAACACAAGCACTGTGACATCCATCACCTGATGCAGAATTATTAGCATAGAGGGTCTAAGATTAAATTAAGCCTGATATGTCACCTTTTTAAGGAAGTAAGGAAGGATATTAACAATATGAAAAAAGAACAAAAATTATGAATAGTTAGTAGGCATGAACAATGTAATAGTTAAAGGTAAGAATACAATGGATGGGATGAATGGGGGATTCAGATTTAGCTGAACACAAATACTGGTTAACCTGAATAATATCATAACTATTAAAGAAATTGGATCTGTACTTAGGACCCTTAGAAAAAGAACCTTCAGGCCCAGATGGCTTCATTATTAATTCTAGCAAACATTTAAAAAAGGAACATCACGAATTTTACACAATCTCTTCCAGAAAATGGAAGTGGAGGGCATATTTCCCTCCACTGGATAATCAGATTGAGGAACTTTCTGAAAAGACTAAAAGTCAAGATAAAGAAAAGAAAACATAAAGACAAAGTTAAGAGATTTGGAGGAGAGAATATACATTCCAACATCTGGCTAAAGAAGTGCTAAAGGGGGAAATAAAAACAAAGAAATGTTTAAAGAAATAATGAAGATAAATGTCTCAGAATTAAAGATAAAACACCTCTGATTTACAGGGCTTTCAGAGTGTCAGACTGAGGATAAAAAGAAAAACAAACCCCAAAACATATAGTGAAGTGGAAGACTGTAAAAAAGAAAGAAAACATTCTAAAAGCTTCTAGAAAGAGCAGCCCACCTCCAGGGGGAACACAGATCAGACTGACATCAGACTTCTCAGTGGCAACATTGGATATAAAAAGACAATTGAATACTTTAAAATATGAAGGAAACAAGTATTTGAACCTGGCATTTTATACCTCTGATCACACTGCAGTTCAAATGTGAGGGTATGATTAAAAAATGCTCTAGGTATATGAGATTTCATGAGGATTTGCCTTAAAAAATCCTTTATGGAAAATATAGAGTAAGAACACAATTCAGAAGAGTAACAAATGCTAAAGTTCTAAAAAGTAAGAGTGATTAAATACTTGAGTAAAATGTCTTATTTTTGCCTTAAATAAAAGACTACCATAAAAGAAGAGGAAAAAAAAGAAAGCCTATTTAGAGCAACCCTCAGCCCATATCTAAGCAGGGTTTGTTGGGGGGAAGGCAAATGAGGGGGTGAGGAGGAACCCAGAGGGGTTTGAGAACATGCTCAAGTACCTGGATTGCTGTAGGGAGACCTACTGCTCTATTTAAGAAATAAATAGGGACAAAGAAACATGAACATGGGTCTTGAGTCCAAAAGCTGGTTCTTTGAAAATACTAATATTAATAAGACTGATTAGGAAATAAAGAGAGAAGCTGATAAAAATAAAATGAAAAAGGAAAAAGAGCTGAAGATATAGTAAAGATTAAAATCTCTTGAAGAATTTTATCCTATTAAAATTTAAGACTCAGGTGAAATGAATAAATTCCTAGAAGGTTAGAAAGAGTCACAACTGGTGCAAGAAGAAACCAAGACCTTGGCTAGAAACCAAGACCTTGGCCAAGACCTTGGTAGAAGTACTAGTCAAACATTTCATGTTCCTAAAACAAAGAGAAACAACCAAAACAACAACAAAATATCCCCAGGTGGTTTTAGTGATGATAAATGCTGAAAGTTATTCCAGAAAGAGTACAAAAAATCATGAACACTGCCCATATTTTTCTTTTAAATGAAGCTAGTGAAACATGAATTTCAAAGAACTCATTATGGAAATATATACACAAGAAAACATGTATAGGTCAATGTCACTTATGATTGTAGATGTAAATAGGCTAAATGAAATTTTAGCTAATCAAACCCAGCTGTGCATTAAAAAAAATCACATTCAGTGAAGTTTCTCCCAGGAATGTAAAGAAATGTATAAAAAAAACTATCAATGTACTTCATCTCGTTATTAAGATAAAGGATAAACATTATATAATTAACTCAACCAATGCAGAAAAAAGCCATTGGATAATGTTTAGCAACAAAGTTTATCATAAAAACTCTTAGCTTCAAATAGAAGAAAATTCTGTGACTTAGATGTTTTAAACTTCAAATCTAAGCGAATATTATCCTGGTTTATATAAGATTAGCCAATTACATATTTATTTTATTTTGCAAAGGCTTAAATAGATGTTTCTTTTCCCCATCAAAAGGAGGTCTAAAAATGAAGACTTAGCAAAATGTATGCAACATGAAACTGCCACTAAGCATTCCTTTTAAGAATGAGAATGAGTCAAAGTTACCTAGTACCACTGTTCAGCTGAACATAGTTCTTGAGGTCCCAGCTGAAGTGACAGGGAAAGAAAATTAAATAAATCAGAGACATAAGGATTAGAAATATATAGATAAAAACCATCATTATTTGTAAATGATATAAAACATTTACCTAAAAATATTAACAGAAATAATAGATAATTTGTGTTAATAAAAGAGCGCAGCAGGATTGCTGGGTATAGGATCAATATACAAAAATATGCAAAAATCCATAGCATTTTCCCATATCAGCAATAACCAACTAGAAAATAATTTTTAAAGTTCGATACCAGTCATCAAGCAATAAGAAATTATAAAATGTTTAGAAATGAGCCAAGAGCATAATGTTATAGAGAAATACTTGGAGTCCTATGAAAGAACACAAAGATGATTTGAATAAAAGAAGAGATATATTTTTAGAAGGGATGACTTAGTATTCTAAAGATGTCAGTTGTCCCCAAATTACTTTATACATTTATTGCAATTCCAGTCTAAATTCAAGTTGAGATTTCTTTTGGGGAACTTGATAAACTTGTTCTATGAAAAACAAAGGTCACCAAAGAGCTATGTCGAATTCGAAAAAGAAAAGTGAGGTAAAACAATTATTTGTTTTATCAGTTATGGAGAAGTTAATGTTAATATATTAAGTAACAGATACGAAAGCACATTGTAGTGTTGGCAAAAGAACAGATAAATAGACCATGGACTACAATATGAGTTCAGAGTTAGGAGATAGATTCATGTACATATGGGAGCTTAATAAACAGTAAAACACCACAAATTAATGGAGAATAGATGGATTATTTAGTAAATGACGTTGAGGAAATTGGCTCACATACAAAGACAAAGAAAACTGCATCCTAACTTAATACCATAATATTGAAAATAGACTAAATATAAGAAAAATCTAGAAAGCTAATAAAGGTATGTAAAGAAGAGTATCTTTGTGTTCCACAGGCAGGGAAAGACATAAAGACTTCAAAAGCTCAAATAATGATAGCTATTACTTATTTAGGACAGGAAGTCTGATGGAAAGATAGACGATATGAACAATTTACAGAAAAAGGCAACCTGAAAGGCTAACAAGCATAGATGAGATATATAAACTCAAACTTGTTATTATTTAAAGAAATTAATCTAGAAAATGAAGTATCAATTATGCCTATTAGACTCAGAAGTTACAAAGTTGGGTCATATCAAGTCATTAGGAATGATGCATGTCATTAGGAAACAGGTGCTTTCCTGCCCTGTTGTAGGGGTTGTAGACTAGAATAGCCATCTCAAAGAGCAATACTCCATTTAACAGTGCAAACACATACCCATGACCCAGTCATTTTTCTTCTGGGTGTATATCCCAAAGGTATTGCCTCACTGACCCACAAGTGGACACATACAAGGTACTCTCGGCAACACCATTTGTAGTGCGGGAGGTCAGGGACTGTCTGATGTCCATCTTGGGAGGTTAAAGTGATGGGTGAACAGCTTACAGTATTTTGTAACAATTGGAAGTGAAAGACTAGATGCACATATGACATGGGTGGATCTTAAAACTAGCACTGAATAGAAAACAGGGGAGCAAGGGATGAATTATCTAGCCCAATACCATTTACATACCTTTAAAATATTTCTATTCAAAACTTTTCCAAGAACACATTTTTCAAAAACACATATAAACAAGAGGGCACAGATTCAACACCTCAGAATGGTTGCATGTAGAAGGCAGAAGAAGAGATGAGGCTAGGAGGAAACAAATGTACAGGTACAGAGAGGGATCTTGCTGGAGATTGATATTGGCATTGGGAGATAAACCAAGTGGTATGGTTGATTCAGATGGCTCCTCTGAGACCCACCCATCTATCCCCATTGGACTTATGGAATGGTTTGTTCAGATGCAGTGCTTAGTGCCCTGCCTCCTTCCACACAATCAGGTGTCAAGGGAAGGAGAAGGTGGACTTCTCCTTTGGGGGCGGGGCATTGCTTGTTTCCATGAAGCCAGCAGTCCAACTGTTTCTAAGTAGTGGAGCAGAGAGAAGCCCTTTGTTTCCCTACTTTGGTCAAGGCGGAAGTGTGGTGTATGTAAGAATAGAAAGTGGTGGACAGTGGTCACTGGACTTCCCAAGTGATAATTACGTGGATTTGCATGATCCACTATCTATCGTCCCAGGACCCAGGATTTGCCAATCTTTACTAACTTTTACAGCTTCAAAACCTGTAGCTTGTGTTAAAGTAGACTCCCAGAGTTTTTGTGAAAAGCCCCAGAGAGAAGCTCAGCCTGGATGCAGGATAGGACTGGAGCAAAGGCAATAAAGAAAACTTCTCATTACTCATCTCTGGGCACCTCCACAAATGATTGTCTTCGCTTAACCTCAAGGTCAAGACAACCTATTTTATAGTGTTCCCTGTCTCTGAGGACAAGCTTTAGTGAGCGTCTTGTTTGCTTCTTATAGTATTAAAAGAGACAATGAAAGCTGCCTCTCAGAAGATCATTTCACCAAGTCTCTGTTGCTCTATGGGGAATATTTGTTTTCTCATTTATATTCATGTCTCTGAAAGACAAGTAGACCTTGAATGAAATTTCAGGCGACAGTAAATTATAAATAATGTATCCATATTTTTTCTCTTCCATACTACTTGTATTTAATTCCCCCCAGAGTCTTGTGCAAACACCAAAGACAAGAGGACAGGAAGCTATTAACATGATGGAAAGAATGAAATGGGTTTATGCTATATGGCAGGAAGGCAACAAGAGAAGATATCTTGATCAAAGAAAAGTTTTTGAGGTTTTGTGGAAGTGAGTTCTTTTCTTTTAGTTCTCTCTTTCTCTCTTATTTTAAAAAAAATTGAAACTCTTTTTCAGACCATTAAGTAGACATCTGCTTGAAATGAGAATCTTATTTTGGCCCACCGAAGGCAAGAAGAGGGTTTGTCGGTGGATGGAGGCCACTCAGGGGCCCCACTCTAGGCTCTTTTGTTCCCTAAGATCAGGCATTAAAAACGCGTAGAACAATCAGCTGAGATCAGCCTATCCTAAGAATAGGATGCTGCTAAGTGGAAAGCTCAGGTACTGTCAATGAAGTCGGAAAGGATGCTGGTTACTAGAATGAAATTAGCCTCTAAATCCATCAGCCCTGATTTGCTGTCACGTAGGATGCTCTGGTGTTTTTTTCAGACTTCTTGCTCAGCAGGAATAATTCATGGGGCTCAGACTGGCAGCACTCCAGTCTTTCAAGGAAGTGAAATGACTCTCTGCTCTTCATTTTTGTTTCTGTCTCCTCCTCTTCCTCCTCCTCCTCCTTTTCCCTCTTCTCCTTCTCCCTTTCTTCTTTTTAGGCAAACAGGGGCCCACAGATGGAGCGTGCGGGTGAACTAAGTGGCTACCTGTGTGTGTGTGTCATGTGGGGGGTGTCAGTGAGGGTCCCATTAGAGAGGCAGGGAGAGGATGAGCTGGGATGTGTTTAGTGTCCGGGCAGGCAGAATTGGGTTCAAGGCACAGCCTCTGTGACCACACTTCCCAGAGGAAGCCTAATCTTGAGGGATCTTTAGGTGATCTCTGGGGATGACAGGAGAGTCCTGTTGTGAGTATCACCCACCCTGTACCCTGGAGGCCCCTTCTCCTGGACTCCTCAAGGCATCTGGCTCAAGCCACCCATCAGGCAAATCTGAATCTTTGCCTTCTTGAGAACATCCTGATTCCCACATTTAGGAAGCTGGTACTCTCATATTCTTTTCCTCCTTAGTATAGTTTGCTTTTGGCAGGGGAGTTGGAGGGCAGGGGCTAGGAAAGATGGGGGAAGGGCATGGCACAGGCAGTGAAGACTCACTAATGTTGACACGTATAGGCTTAGTGTAATTTGTTCCCGGAAATTTACATTTGGGGTGGGAGAAAGAACCTGAAATTAGAGGGACTTTGGGCATTATATTCTGTAGGAAGAACCTCTTTGCCTGTCCCATACCTGTGATGGATGTTGAAAATCTCCTATAGCTTTTTTTTTTTCCCCCACCAAAAACCCCTCTTCCATGCTCTACAGCTGGAACTATTCTACTCAATCAGCATTTATTACGTCCGCTATTTGTCAGGCTTTGTGCAAGGTACTTTCTTGTGCTTTACTTCTGTCCACAAACTTCTCATTCTGCAACTGTTCATTTCAGTGGGTTCTGATAAATCTCTAAGACAAAACCAGCAGAGTGTGGTATGCATCAGTGACTTAAATTTAAACTTGAGCTTTATAGTCAAAATTGGCAAAGGCTTCCAAACATGGATATACATTTGCTCCATTGGCTTCTCTTACACGAAGCTGCCACAGAGGTGTACAATAGTTTGGGTCTGGAATCCCAAATCCCGCTGGAGCCTCAGCGAGATCCAATGAGCAGAGAGAGGGTTAACAGTTCACGGAAATCTGGAGAGGAGACCAGCATAGTAGTGGCTTTGTTTGGTGAACAGTGCAGAGAGACCATGAGGATGTAGCTAGGTGTTTGTTTCTTTGTCTTTATGAAACAGCCAGTGGCAGGCACAGAAGCTGATAGAGTAGGATAGCCCAGGTAGATCTGGAGCAAGGCACGGTTGCCAGATACTGCAGAAACCTAAGGCGTATTGTCATACTGCTCACAACCACTAGCTGCGGCATTGCTAACATGGGAATTAAAACTTATACTACACTGAGCAAGCACTGAAATCAATGCATTTGGGGGATGATTTAGACCTAATAAATATGCAAATTGGGAGCTCTGTTTATGTTTCTGTCATCTGTGTCCTTTTTATGGGAAAGAAATTCTTAATTCAGTGAAAAGCTCCAATCCATGGGTCTTTGGGTGGTAGCTTGAAAAGGAAGACCATGGAAGACCCTTTAACCTGTGAATATGCAGGGAAGGGCTTGGACATGGGAGGGTAGCACCTTGACACTGAGATAAGCCACTCTGTGAAAGAGCATGGCGGGTGAGTGTAATCGACGTCAGCTCCATAGAGGGATCAGTGTCATCCAAGTTCTACTTGGTCAAGACCTTAGATTCATGTTTGGTGATGTGACTGAGGCTTATTTTTGTTTTTTAATTAAAAAATTGTTTTTCTGATTAATTTACTCATTGTAGACACTTTGTAAGATATTGAAAATATAAAAAAGGAGGGAAAAGAGGACTCATTCATAACCTCACTATCCTAAAGATCCACTGGTAACATTTTGGTGTATTTGATCCATTGTCCTGCTTTGTCATTTAGAGCAAGTCTACAGAGAGAGGCACCTAGGTAGGGATGGGGGATCTTCTATCACCTCCTTCATGATTGGGGGGAACAGGCTCTGGGACAAGGCAGGATTCCAGTCATCCTGGTATGCTGGGATGGCAGGCAGACATACATCTAGGGATAAGGGATATGCTCACACTTGCCCCACAAATGTGCATAGCCAAACCCCTAGGATGTGGGGCAGGAAGAGAGTTCAAAGTCTGGACTGGGCAGTTCCACAATACAGACTGTAGATAGGGACCCTGGGAAGTGACAGAAACGATTGGTAACAGACACAGTCTCCACAACCAGATCAACTGGAGTCAAATCCCAGTTCTCTTACATAAGAGCAATGGGGGTCTTGGATGAGTTACCTCCCATGTGGCTCAATTTCCTCATCTGTAAATGGGGATAATAGAACATACTTCGTAGGCTGTTATGATGACTGAATTAGGTAATACATGTAATGCAGTCAGAACAGCGCCTATTGTTAGCTTATTTCTTCTTATACAAATCAGGACACTCTTATCCCTTATGGGCATTTTCAGGTAATTTCTGCTGATCCTTAGTTGGAGGAAGGCAGGAGGAGCAGCTGGATTCTGAAGCAGAAGACCCTGGTTGCAGCTTGACCCAGCCACTTACCAACCATGCAAGTCATTTGGTTTCCATGCACTCTGTTTCATCATCTGTGAAATGGGGGTAATAAGTCCCTCCTCACCAGTTGTTCGTTGAGACCACAGGATGCAAAAGTACTTTGTGTATGGAGAAGAACCCTAGATTTAATATGGAGGGTTTACTCTTGGTGCTTTTATTAAGTGATTCTCTGATTACAGGCAGCAGAGGAATCAAAGAGGGAAGGATGAACTTTGCTGGGAAAACACTTGCATTTTAGAAAATCTGAACCTGATGTCTTCACTTGGTGCATTTAGTGGGTCCAGGAGGGCCAGGAATTTGTGCTGCTGGTTCCTAGGGTTACCTTGGTAGGTAGAAATTTCCTGGCAGGGCCTTGGAAGGGGGAAGTGGGGAGTGGAAGAAACCCTTACTGTCCTTCACAGGAAGAGTTTCTCTGGGAGGTTCCTCCCTGACCAAGCCCCTGCAGAAGCTGCGGAGGAGCCAGACATCATGCAGGGAAGAAGAAGGTGTCACGGGAGTGGTGTCTCTCACCTGTGGTGAAGGTGGTAGAGGTGAGGCTGCTCCGGGCAGTGTCCTGGGCTGCCCGCAGGAGCACTGTGTAGTCTGTGTTCTCAGACAGACCCTCCAGTCGGATCCACGTGTCCTCTGCATCCATGATCAGCTCCTGTGGAACAAGCCAGGGAGGCAGGTGGAAGGGAGTGACCAGCATTCCGTGGAGAGGAGCTGGGAAGGGAAGCCCAGAGCCCACGGCCAGCTGGGTCAACATTGCCATGGCCATTGTGCGCTCTCCATTCCAGAACAAGGAAAGAACTGAGCCCATAAGCAGAGAGGACAGCTCCTGTGTGAGATCTAGGCACCTCCTGCCTCCCAGATGCACATTGGCATAAAGGCAGGCAAGGAAATTGAATCCAGTGGTTTTCTGACTGTACGAGGTTCCCCAGGACCTGGGGAGGGAGAATCCTAGGCCTCCCTACTCCCTATCCAACAAACAAACTCTGCTTAAATCTACTATATATATTCAGCTTCTGACTATGATTGCACTTAAAAAAAAAAAAGATTTCATTGTGAATAGAAGTTTGACAACCCATGTTCTAGAAATACTGTTTCATCTGATCATATAACACAGAAATTTGTCATCTCATCACTGCAGGCCATACAGATGCAGCCTTTATAATGCTTATTAAGAGGCATAAAAGACTGTTGAATTTGGTCTCAAGCTCATGTTTGCTTGGCCCTGCTATCGAAATTTTTTCCCCCAAAACTATGTACTTATGTAGGCTTGGAAGTTTCCAGTGCTCTTCACATCACCATATTGAAAGCCCCACCACAACCAAGTGAAGCTGTGGAGGTAGATACCCCCAATATCTGGACCAGAGACTAAGGCTTTGGGGGGTTTCGTGGTTTGCTTCAACTTATGAAGAGAGTAACAGCGAAGCCAGGACTAGCACCAATGTCTCTGGCTGGCAGACTCAGGCCCTTTCCTCAACAGCGTGTATGTATCCATCTGGCAAACCCCATTTGCTCCCTTTGGACTGCTTAAGAGAAAAATCCCCCTTACAGAAAAATCTCACCTTGCGGCTTCCATCAGTGGATCTGTAGGTTAAGATGTAGTTCTCAATCTCTGCTCTGGGAGGCTGCCAGGAGATCAGGGCACTTTGTCTGGTGACTTCACTGGCCGTCAGGTTTGCAGGAGGGTCCAGGACTACAAAAAAGGGAGAAAATGCCAGGAGTGCCTGCCTCTTCAGCTCCTCTCTGTTTGATTCCATCCCAGGCACGTGTATCTCTTTGCCCACCTATGTGGTCTCTGGGCTGCTCACACGCTGACCTTAGTTCTATCTTGGACAGGAGCAGAAAGGGTGCTCCTGGGTCAGAAAAGCATCAGTCAGTGTCATGATCATCCCTACAACTCTTCCCCCTTCCCCTCATCTGGGCCTCAGGGCATAGGTGGGACATCTTCAGATCTGACCTTTGTCAGAAATCATGACCTTATTAAGTCAGCATGTCTGTGAGTTCACTGTTGGGGTTACACCATTCCCACATTTATACCTCTGTCTAGTGTTCTGGCTGTGATTGTGCTCAGCAACTGTTCCCAAGTATCAAGCCCTGTAACAGGCAGCAGATTTTTCTGGGCCAGATGCATGTCCAGTATTGGCCTCTCTTGGCCTGGTTCTACAACTGTCAGCCAGACCCAGAACGAGAGCAGGAAACAGACACGCGTCCATTGCCTGAGAGCTGCGGCTCACTTTCCCTGGTGTTTGGGCAGCAGCCCACCGAAATATAAACAGTTCATGGCTGCACTGTCCAAAGTGCAAAGTCTGTCATCGAGTCTAGGGACAAAAAGCATCTAGGGACGCTGGATGTGTAGCCAGCCAGGTACTCACGGGTAGAGAAGTTGGTGCTGATGGTGCCACTAGTGAGAGGCCCACTAGTGGCATACATATTGACAGTGTAATGGGTACTAGGAAGCAGGCCAGCAAGCTGGAATTCCTCGCTGCCTCCATCAACCAGGATGGTTTCTCCAGCAACTGAAATCCGATGAACATGGGTAAGAGTTGAGTAAGGATATTCCACCTAGGAAAGCCCTTCCAAATGCAAAGTCATTTCATAAAAACTTAGTATTAGAGAATTTTGGAAAGAATCTCCTAAAGTTTATCTAGCTTAGCATTGTTTTCCACAGGAACATCCCTTCTCATCTCATTTTGCCTCTTGGTTGAGAAAGATAGTCTTTATTTGGAGGCCAAATTGTCTTTCCATGACTTCTACTCAGGCCACTGAAGAGTACCCTCAATCCTTTGTCTACGTGGCTCCTTCTTTCCGCCACACCTCCTAATCCTGTCCTCTCTCCTCTAGGCTGCGAAAATTTTTCTCCAACCACTGTTACATGCATGTGGCAATTCTAAAATCATTGATTCTTTGCGTTTATTTCTACTGCATTTTGCCTCGTTGATTGAGTTTTGGACCACTGGTTCAGTTTATTGAAGTATATTTGAATTTGGACTCTACTGATCACAGTTTTTAAAAAAATTTTATTTAAGTACTATTCACAGGTGCATCACAGAGTGATTCAACTTCTCCAGCTACGCTCACCACAAACACAGCGACCATCTCTCACCATACGGTGCTCTTACACCATCGTTGACTTACACGGTTTCGTTTTATATACAAATGTGGTGCGCGTGTCTTCTCTGTATTCATTTAGCTGTCAATAAAACTGCTTGTTAGAGCAGGGCCAAGCTCTTTACGGTGTTTTTAGAATACTCCTGAGTCACTCAGCATTTAAGAATGTTTACCAGGCACTTCCTCAAACTGGGTAGGGTCTGAGGTTTCAAGTTTCTTGGGGTCTAAAGGCCTAGAAGACATGCATATAAGTAAAAATCCAAACCAGCTCTTTGAAAGAACAAACATAACCTCTGTCATTTGCAGCATCCTGCCTGCAGCCTCTGCTCTGGCCACATCAAATCATGACAGTTGGTCCAAAGTCCTCATGGTCTCTTGTATCTCTACAGATGCGCTCAGGCTGCTCTTTGTCTTAGAATTCCTGCCCTATCTTCTCCTTCTCTAACTTTATCTAAGATCTGCCTTCTTTCTTCCCCTCCACACCCTCACCCCCAAGGAGTGATCCATCCCATGTGGCCCAAGCTGTTTTGGGATTGCCTCTATTACAGCACTGCTCACGCTGGGTTCTAACCATGTGCCCATTTCCTCATCACCAGAAGTGAGTTCCGCAAGGAGAAGCACCCAAATTTTGTCTCTGAATCCTTACAGCCTTGTTGAGTGTATGGCTCGTGGGAGGACATTCCAAAACATTTGTTGAATGAATGGAAGTTAGTTGCCATGATGGAGTCATGTACTTTGCACCTGTGAGCGGGTGGGTGGGGACAGTGGAAGTTTTGACAGAGGACGTAGTGTTGAAACTAAGACTTAGAGGATGAGTTTGTCTAGAAAGACTTGTGGGGAAGGAATTTCCAGGTAGAGGAAACAATGAGTGCAAATGCGTGGTGGTCTGGGAAGGCATGGTAGGAGTTAAGAAATGCAGGCCTGTGGGACGCCTGGGTGGCTCAGTTGGTTGGACGACTGCCTTCGGCTCAGGTCATGATCCCGGAAACCCAGGAAGCAGTCTGCTTCTTCCTCTGACCTTCTCCTCACTCATGCTCTCTCACTGCCTCTCTCTCAAATAAATAAAAAAAAAAAAAAGAAAAAAGAAATGCAGGACTGTGACATGCAAGGAGAGGGGGCAGGAGTTGAAATTGATTGTGTATGCACATAGGTGGGTTATAATGTATCTGTAGTCATGATATTCATTCTTTGAGGAGCACTATTCAATTGGCTACCAGTCTATGTTACTCCAAATATGATCCATCATTTATTTTTCCATCTAAGTGATAAGTAGGTTTTTCTGATGCCTTGCTGAAATCCAAGTGTGCTAGCAGATTTGCCAATTTAAAAAAAGATATAAAATGGTTTTGGTAAAACTTATTCTTGGTGACTCTGTGCTGATATATTTTTCCAATTTATTTAATAGTCTGTTTTGGTTTTTATTTTCCCAAGCTTTAATATTCAATTTACTTTACAGCTTACAAACTTGGCTTTCTCTGTCACTTTTTGAAAATTAAGACATCTGCTTATCTTTTGTCTTCTGGTATCTCTGTTCTCTAGATTCGTGAATATAACCCACAACAGTTCTGTGATCACATGTATAATTTAGGCAAGGAAATAACTTTCCCAGGCTTAGATACTTGAATTACTCCACATTTACTGTGCTTTGGGCTTCTTTATTCAACTTCAAATAGCGTAAGGTGAACAAGCATGGTAAGACAATGAAACTCCAGACTTCATGTTGGCTCAAACTTTGGCATTGGATATGGGTAGACAAGACTAAAGCAACAGGAGTTTGCTAGCTCTGGATTCTTTGTTACCATGTGTTATTTGCTGCAAGCATCGTGCTTTAGTGTTTTTCTTGCTCTATAAACATCTAGAAAAGTGTGCTTTCTTCTCTATAGCATTCGGGGGCAAGTCTTAGCTCAATTCTGAATTTTGTCTTCCAAGTGCTGTTCCTCTGTTTTTATATTTGCTTTTGTTTACATGCCCTTGTTGTACCTTTCCAATTCAGCTTTCTGGATTCCTATAGTTGATATAGGTTGTAGAGTTTAGGGACATCTTTAGAGCTTTACAAGGAAAGAAAAGCAGGAAAATTTCTAAGAGGTCTCTCACATTGATAAAATGTCCTTTTTTTTTTTTTAAACTTTCATAATAGCCTTCAGCGCCTATCACCACCATTCCCACCTGCCCAATGCATAAACCTATAAATATTCACCTGCAAAGTGTGTGAGAATAATGACGTAGTTCTCCACTTGACCCACTGGAGGCTTCCACTGCAGCAGGGCTTCTGTTGGAGTAATGTTGCTAGCAGTCAGATCCACAGGGTTGTCCATCGCTGAAACAGAGCCGGGAAGATCAGGTAAACATAGGAGATATGGAAGGATGGAAGTGAAGTGAACTATCTCTTACAGTTTCCTCCATCATGCTTGTCTGCTGCTGTGCCATACAAAACAACGAAGTGACTGGAGACCTCTTTCCTTCCTTCCTTTCTGATCCCATCCTCTTCTCCCTTCCCTTCTTCCTCACGAGTATGCAGTTCCCTCCTGATGGGCCCCAGATCTTCCTTTTAGTTGATCCATTAACTATGCACAGAGCACTGCCAGGGGCTACAGGGGATTCCTTATGGCTGTTGTGTTTTACACATTTAAACTTAGATGGAGAAGTTAAGAGCATAGAGGAATTGTTATATTTCTTTAGTTAATGAGATAATTTGCTTTCCAGGCTGTTTGCACTTCCATAAATATAAGGGACATGCCTTGTGGGACAATCTCTGTTCATGAGCTTCAGAAAGTGTGGTGAGAGTTCCATGAAGTCAAGGAGTATCCACAGCACCTAGAACTTGCAAGGTTCCCAATACTTGTGGAAAGACTGAATGGGACTCAGGTTGCCTCGAAAGTCATATATGATGAGTGAATTCTTGCTTTGCTACTCACAGGCTCCCTTTGTATTGAGTCTTGGGTATCCCTTTTGTGGCCTAGTGAGTCACGGGGATTCTTTCAGGCTAAAGGCCACTAGTGTCTGTTGGGGGGAACAGAGTTTGCTCATCACGGGACCAAGTTCCTATTCTTATTTGCCCATGCTCTATGCCTTTGTTTCTTACTATGCTTCCCTTCTATAAAGTTGGGATTTATGTCAGATATGGATGTTATTATAATAGTTTAGGTATCAACTCAACCTAAGTGTCATGTAATTTACTCTTGGGGACCAAGATATGCTGTTGATCTGGCCCTGTTCTCTAACTAAAGGTTTCCATTGCTTGTCTATGTTCCTTATTTGGAAGCGACAACTGTGAAATATTTTTTAAATTTTAATATTTGAATTGTCAAAATAAGTTCTTCAAATGCAACCTCATAAAAAGAGACAAAGAAGAAAAGTCTTGGAAGACTACAGTTAGCTTGATCTCGCTGAGATTAACTATGAGACCCTGAAGGAGGTCTCATTTCCCAAAGTTGTAAAATCATAGTTCTCACATTAAAACAACAGCAGGAGAGAACATTTCTGTGGGCAGTCTGTTTATCGGGAGTTGCCACAATAGCTCTGTCTGAACCTGAAGGAGGGTGGTTTGGGTTGGTACGTGGCTGTATCTCCACTTCACAGATACTTGCTGCTTAGGGCCAAGAACCCATGAACCCAAGGAATGGGCCCAAGTTGCTGCTTTTTTTTACCTTAGGGGTTAGAAGACTCTTGAAATCCATTTTATAGTCCTCAAAGAGAAAAAGTCTAATTTCTTTAGCATGAATTTCTAAGACTTTCAGGAAGGTGAGTGGGAGGCTTCTTTGGACTCACTGGGCATCACTTTGAGTCACTATTTCTTGATTCCTTAACAGTCACAGATCATTTGATGGAGAGGAAAGGCTGGACCAAAAGCGTGGCTGCATTATGTGTAGTTACAGGCCTGGAAGGAGACTAGGGAAGATGAGAATATCCTATTGTGTTTTTCAGAAGAATAATTTTTTTAGATTCTGAAACATTCTGAAAGCATGTTTCTTTGGCCATTACTTTACAGATGTTTCTGGGCCTGTGAGAGCATCTACAAAAGCGGTGAGGAATTCCAAGGTACCTTTTCCTCATTCAGGAAATTCCATTCTCTGAGGAAATGAAGTAGCCTCAAGAAAGTCTGGTGTTCTAACGAGGCAAGCTGGATATTTCCCATGTGCAATGGGAACGATAGCTTAACTGGGAGGTTAGGTCTGGGGACAGAGAACTTTGGCTGTTCCCTCTGGTGCCTTCTATAGCAAATCTTTCCTAGTTCTGCATGGTGGGCAGACTCTGGGGCCAGAGCAGGAGGAGAAATAGAGCTGGTGCAGGAGCCCTGTCCTCAGGCCCATCCAAGGAGCTCATTTTCCAAAAGAAGTCCTCCACCTTTGGATCATAAAGCAATAGCCAATGCAGCGACTTGGTGGTTTCTGACCAGGAAGAAGAGCTTCAGGACCCCGAGGATTATTACTGAAATAACAACCTGTTCCTTCCCTGAGGTAAAATTTACTTGACTGAGTCTTTTAAAAAATTAGATGAGATGATTCGGATGTCTGCTCTGGAATTCTCTTCCATAATGGGTCTTCAAAAGGTCACTTCTCCTATTAAAAATTCCTTGAAAATTTCTGACCTAAACCAACAAAACTCTTAGAAGAGGGTTACTCTCTAAAGTCCCAGTATTAGAGAGGAATATCAGAGGAAAGAGAAACCATAAATTGCTTTGCGTGACATAGTGAGCCACAGGAGCACTCAGAAATGGAGCTTCTGAGCCCAGAGGCAGTGTCCTCTGTATTAGCCAGAACAACTCTATGTTTGCACCTTCCATCTGTTGCAGGTCCTCAACCAGGGTCCTGACTTGGCTCACGACAGGGAGACATGCCTACCTGTGTGAATGAGGGTACAGATGCGCTCACTCTCTTCCCTGCCCCGCACGCTGTTGAGACTGATTTCGTATTCAGTAGCTGGATATAGCTTGGTGATGGTGAATTCCGTCACTGTATTGGGCACCACTGAGCTGTCCAACCGTCCCACTAAGAAAGAGAAGAAGACATTGTTAAAGTTCATGGATCCTTCATCAACATAGCTAATGGTATAATCTACATAGAAGCTTCTGGCAGCACTTCATCATGAAGCACAGTTGGGTTCAAGGCCCAGCACTCAGTGGGGAGGATGGAGAGATGGTTCATAGATTGGGAATGTTGGAGCTTGAAGAGGCCTGGCATGCTAGTCCCAACCCCTCATTTTATAGGTTCCTTGGAGCAAAGAAAAAAGGTGGTTAGGTGGTTTTCTAACAAGCTGGTCTTCTTAAGGCAGTCGAGAGGTCATGGCTGCAAAGAGTGGTCCATGTAGCCCAGAGACAGTCTGGAAAACAATCCCACTGCCTCCTGGAAGTGGGCATGCCCTCCACTTTGTTAACAATGTGGCATGCTCTAGCAGGAACTGGCAGAAAGCAGGGGAGGCTGGACCAACTTTTTCTGACTCAAAACTTGGCTGGAGTGGTAGAAATAGAACCGCCATCACTGTGGTTCCCTTTAAGGCTCCATCGAGGTCAGCCAAGTCTTTAGGCGTCCCCCAGGATTCTAGTCTTAGACTTCACTCTCTCAAGAACGTAAATGTGACTCTGGCTCTTGGCAGAATCCTTTAGGGTTCTTTGTCATTTACCACACTGCTTAGATAAGGTGACCAATTACCATGGTTCACTCTGCGGGTGGAGAGCCTGCTTTCTGGGTGAATATAGTCAAGACTTTTGTGAGAGGAGTTGGTGAGTTCAGGGTTTCTTGGCTGCTCTTCCTCAACCCGCTCTCGTGCTGAAACATGCCACAGAGAGGAGGAGAATGAATGCAGGCGGTGTGTGGAGGGGACTGATATCCTCTGGGATATGTAGTTGTCTCATCACAGCCTTCACTTAGCTCCAAATCCCATCCACTTGTGAGAAAACAAATAACTTTATTACCTTGTGTTGGCCGATAGGAAACTCGGTAGTAATCAAAAGATGCAACGGGAGGGCTCCAGGAGACCATAACTGAGTCCTTGGTCACGTTGCTAATCGTGATGTCTTTGGGGGGATCAATTCCTACAAGGAACAGGGTAGTTATGGGGAAAAGACAGAAATCACAGTGTGAAAAAACAATTCCTATCTTTTGTTTCATAGGGACCAAGAGCTAATAGGGCTTCAGAGGCAGACAAGATCTTTATACCAGAGACCCCTTAAAGCCATGGTCAGGCCAAAGTTTCACATGAAACCTTAGAGTTATTGGCTAAAACCATGTTCATGGGGAATATTTTAACAACATGAAGTCAAGTTGGCAAGCTCTGTGCTGGGCAGCAACTATCACCTGTGTGAACGCCACCTGGGAACCTCCCTTTAAGTTCATCTGTTTTGTTTTGAACTGGGAGTAACATGGTCGTTTTCTCTGGAGCAACTTCTCTTGGACAAACCCAGCTGTGTCTTATTTTTTACCAGCCACCTACGGTTCAATTTGGAAAAACCCCCTGTCGCGTCTAGAGGGATTTCAGAGCACAAGTCCAGAACAAATCCACTTTCCTAAATTGTATTTCATCTGTACTGGATACTTTATTTTTTTTTTTTTTTGACTCCTGGAGGATTCCAGGGTCGAAACCAGCCAGTGCTTAATCCACTTGTCCAGTTTGTGAGTTCTTGTTATTATGTAGGAAACCAGCGAAATACATGTGTCCTCACCCACATGCACACTCCTATTTGGGATTGTATTTGGGAATTATGAGGCAAACATGATCCAGTTCATCTCAGAGTGCCTGCGTTTTCCAAGCAACATGCAAATCAACCCCATTTTCTGAGTCTCGGGTTCCCACATGGTTGCGTGCCAGTCCCATATAATTTTGAGGAAGCATCATTCGTATGAGTGACGTTACTGAGCAGTCAGAGATGGGGTTTCCTCTTGGAGGCTAATTCTCTTCAGACTGGTCGTGTGGACCAGTTGGTCCTCTGGACCAATGCATTGAGGCCCTGGCTTCCTTAAGACATTGAGTCCATCCTACCTTCTCAAAGTAAGGTTCCCATCTTATACATTCTGAGTGATCCTGGAAGAGCTGTCTTTTTCAGAACAGCTCACAGACTCTCTGTAGCCAAATGGCGCAGCCCCCTACTCCTTGGGTATTTTTCTTTGTAAAGTTCATTGACTTGTTAAAGACCTCTGGAGGTACTCCTTTCACCACCTGCTGCCAAGTCTTCCAGCCTCACCTGTGGTGATGGAGCCCACAATGGGCTCAGAGGTCACAGTGCCATGGACCGCTACCAGGTTCACAATGTACTCAGTGGCTGGCTGCAGCCCCATCAGGACAGTATGCCTCTTGGTGGCATCCAGGGAGACCTCTGTCATCTCTTCCTCTTCATCCCGAGGGCTGTAGTTCAAAATGAGTCTGTCTGCTGGAGGGGATGGGTCACTCCAGGTTATGTTTACACTGGAGGAGGTCACGTGAGAGAAGTGTAAATGGGAGATGGGGCGGAAGCCTGTAAAGCAGAGGAGATCATGGTTCTGAAACATGGCAGGTGGTGGACCCTGGGCTCGAAGAGCCAACTGACCGAAGCAATCTGTTTTCCTTGTAAACTAGGACCCCCCTTCACATGCCGACTCAGAGCTTGCACCTTCTCACTCTCCAGGCCTGTCCACGCTCCTTTCTCCAACCCATATATGGAAAAATGAATGCCCTCAGCAGGGTAAAACCTCTGTGAGTTATTTGTAATACTCACCCAGGATTTAACATCTTTCTCCTAGGAAAAATTTCATGTGATTGCAAGGATCCTCTGAATGCCCACTGATTTAGTGCAGGCACGGGAAGATGAACAGAATCAACCCCTTCGTCCAGGCTGTAGAAAACCAGACATATTTTCTGGCATTGTAGGCAGCCTTGCTCATCTCTCCTCCTTAGTTCCAACCATTCCATCTTGGTATATTTATTAATTTCTCCTCTACCTCTTCTTTCTCTACCCACACTCCTCCTTCTCTAAACAAAATGGGGCATTTAAAGAGTGGGTTGCCTAGATGACCTTCATGTACTAAGATCCATTAACCCCTGAACCCAGCTCGGTTTTTGCTACCTTCATACCTGTGAAGGCGTCCACTGTGGACTCGAAGCTTTGCTGCCGACCCCTCTCAGCAGTGATTGAAATGATGTACTCTGCTCCGGGCTCTAGATCTGTCAGGGTGTACGAGGTCCTGTCCTTGGGCACAGTGACTTCTGAGGCGATGCCGGAGGATGGGGTGAAGGTAATTCGGTAGTGATCAATGGGGCCACTGGCCTTGGTCCAGATGAGGGAGATGGAAGTTTCCGAGGAGGCTGTCACCATGAGGTCTCGGGGACTGTCAAGTTCTGTGGATCAACACAAGTGGCCTATTTTACACAAGTTCCAGAGATTGGGCAGTATTTATTGGAATTGGACCTCCCTGTGGATTTCTAAGCTATCATCAGGCCTGCTGACCACAATGATTAGCTTGTCATTGCTGACAATTAACCCACATTTTGTTAAACACCTTCCCTTCGAAAGATGGCCAAGGGCTTGGAATATAGATGGACAATCTGGGTAAAGGCATCAGGGGCTCCCACACCACCACACATCCACGTCTGGGACAAAGCTGGCTGCTGGGTGTCAAGCTCTCGATATTCATTTTCTCCCAGCCTTTCTCAGCAAGCCAACCACGGTAAAACGGGAGCCACTGTCAAGTAGGGATATGAGCTTCTTGGCAACAGTAGTTACCCCTGTTTCTGAGGCCATTTTGACTGAGCTGGCCATATGTGTGCAAATCTGAGAACTTCTGGCGTCCCATGTCCTTGTGGTTCTCTAGAGAGGTTGTTTCCACTAGAATGAGCCTTGGGACAGGAATTGGTTCAAAATCCCCAGCTCAGTCCAGGCTGCCTGTACCAAAGGCACTAGAGTGACTCTGAAATTTACCCAGAATTTGGAAGCAAACCTGCTGGAGCCAGAATAGCAGGGGTGGACTT
The DNA here is from genome assembly GCA_004024625.1 of Mellivora capensis. Taxonomy (NCBI): domain Eukaryota; kingdom Metazoa; phylum Chordata; class Mammalia; order Carnivora; family Mustelidae; genus Mellivora; species Mellivora capensis. The sequence continues at coordinate 106,008 of PISX010003754.1, read as the reverse complement.
TCCCTTTGTCCTTAGATTTAATGAGTTGTTTCCAGATCTAAACCTTTATCCCTGTGGCCTTTCTGAAGGCTTCTGTCATGCATGATGAGGGACATTATATTCTGCCTGTTCTGGGGTGGTCTAGAAGGAAATATGACCTGCTATGACACCAACCGATTTGGAATTTTCCACCTCTATGGGCAGCCCTTCAGACCATGGGAGATGTGGGGAAGAGAGGGAGACTATCCTGCATGCTGATGTCAGAGGTTAGGCAAAGAGATCACTGCAGGGAGGTGTTGTTTCTAGGCTGGTAACTGTCATCCAGGGACCTTTTCATGAAGGGACATTGTCTTCTGACCAAGTCTTGCCAGGACAAGCCTCCATGGCTTTTCAGGCCTACAGAGATTATCCTGGTTTTCTTTGGCACCAATCCCCTTACTCACCAGTCCTGGCATTCATGGTGGCTGGTACACTTTGCTGTGAGTCCATGACAGCGGAAATTCCAACTCCGTACTCAGTGCCGGGCACCAGATCTGTTGGCAGATGCAGAAACAACCATTATTCCATGTGAGTGTCTCTGGTGGGAAAGGCAGAAAGGAGGGAAGCCAATGAGCTCAGATTCCTGTTCAGATCTTACATTTAGTCCTTCCTGAATCTCCTCCTAATTTTACTGAGGACGAAATCCCAATTTTACCCCTTAGAAAGTCCATACCAAGTCAACAGGATGAAGCATTCAGTGCAGAACTCCCTTCTTGCTGCTGATCTCCGGAAGGCAGCCAGGCTGCCCTTGCTGGTGACCTTCAGAAATGTGCTCTGTTGTGGAAGGTCTCCCCGTGGTACTTAGAGTCTCAGATTGGTTACCATGGGTGAAGGGAGTCCTCGTATAAGCTGAGAATTGGAGGAGTGTGTCATCGAGAGGGATTGTGTGGACTTGGGCCTTTAAAGCATTTTTTGAACATTGTGTGCGAGCATCAACTGCACCTTTTATAGATAGGGACTGAAGCCATATGGAGACTCCAGGATCCCTTCTAGGGAGCAACACTGGATGGACTTTCTGAGCACAGGAGGTCAGGCCTTTCACATAGGCGCAGGCAGAAGCCCCATTGCGGTGGGCTCCTACCAAGGTCAACAATTCAGACCCCAGGTTATTTGAAGTTATGGATCCAATCTCAAGATGACTTCTGGGGGAACTCTGGAGATGGAAAAGGTGCAAAAACTCTCCAACTAAGGGATGTAAGCTTCTTTGGGGAAATTCTTTGGGGGTTTAATACAAAGAATTGTTGGGAGCCTCCCAGGATATCTGCAATTATCTGGGATGTTTCCTTATCTTCTCCCACATTTATTTCCAGACTAACTGGCTTGACTGGTATATTAATTTCCTATTGTTGCTAAATTACTACAGTTTAGTGGCTCGGAACAACATAAATCTATTATTGTACAATTCAACGTTCAACAGGGTTGCAGCCTCTAGAGGCTCTGGGGGAGAAATAATTTCTTTGCCTTTCCTGGCTTCCAGAAGCTGCCTGCATCCCTTGGTTTCTGGCTCCTTAATCTATCTTCAAAGCCGACAGAACAGTATTTTCAAGTCTGTTTCTATTGCTGACCTCTGTGTCCACTGCCTCATCTTCTACTCTGAGTGTTTTCCCTGTATCCTTCCTTTTTTTTTTTTTTTTAAAGATTTTATTTATTTGTCAGAAAAAGAGAGCAGGAGAGAGAGAGTGAGCAAGAGCAAGCACAAGCCGGGGGAGCAGCAGGCGGAGGGAGAAGCAGGATCTCCACTGAGCAAGAAGCTGGATGCAGGACTCGATCCCAGGACTCGATCAAGACCTGAGCGGAAGGCAAACACTTAACTGACTGAGCCACCCAGGCGTCCTCCCTATGTCCTTCTTCTAAGAACACTTGTTCTTACATTGGCCCCACTTGGATAACTTAATCATATCTACAAATTCCTTTTCGCCCATGTAAGGTGACAGAGTCACATGTTCCTGGGATTAGAATGTGGACATCTTTGGGGGCCATTATTCTAGCATCAAACCAGCATCAAATTTGCCCTAGAAGTGGGATTGTAGAAAAATACGAGATCAAATCATCACCTGTGGGGACCCCGTGATGAGTCTGAGTCCTTCTGGTAGGCATTTGTGTGTGTGGGGTGGGGCTCTGTATGGGCCCATAAGATCCCCAGTTTGATGATCATGCTATTCTTCATTTATGTACATTTTTTCTTTTCAAAATACCTGAATGTGCTTTGACCCTCACCACCACCTGTGAAAGGTAGGATGGGGAGTCTTTTCTCCATCTGCATTAGTTTCTTGTGGCTGCTATGACAAAGAAGGACAACAGGGTGGCTTACAGCAACAGAAATTTATTCTCCCACAGTTCTGGAGTCTAGAGGGCCCAAATCAATGTGTTGGTGGGCCGGGCTCCTTCCAAAGGCTCTAAGGGGGAGCGTCTCTCCTTGCCTCTTCCAGCTTCTGGTGGGTTGCCGGCCATCCTGGGCTTTCCTTACTTATAGCTGCATCACTCCAGGTTCCACCTTTGTTATCTCCTGGTGTCTCAGCTCACGCTGCTACCACAAATGGCCATAGACTGGGTGGCTTAAACCACATTTATTTCCCACAGTTCTGGAGACTGAGAAGTCCAAGATCAAGGCATCAACAGATTTGACATGGGGTGGACCTCACTTCCTAGTTCATAGATGGCTATCTTCTTGCTATATTCCCACTCAGTGGAAAGAACAAGAGAACCTTCTGGGGTCTCTCTTTTATAAGGGTGCCAATCCCATTCATGAGGGTTCCTTGCTCATGACCTAATCACTTCCCAAAGGCCTTATCACCTAACATCACAATGGGAATGATGTTTGCACCATATGAATTTTGGGGCAACACAAACATCAGTCTATAACAGGGCATTCTCCTTGTGTGTCCTTGTCTTCTCCCTTCTTATGAAGACACTGGTCACATAGCATTTGGGGCCCACCTAATCTGTTTTGACCTCATTATAATTTGATTTCATCTATAAAGACCCTATCTCCAAATAAGGTCACATTCACAGGTTCCAGTCAGACATGAATTTTGGGGAGGGCACTATTCAAACCAATACACCATCATATTATAAAAAGAAACTAAGGCAAAGGTTCAGGGATTTTTAGGAGTGGAATGTTCCATCATGCCCCCAATGTCATCCACTCCCCTGAGCAGCTGTGACTTCCCTCGGATCCCTAAAGTAATAGGAATGATTTTGACAGGAAATGCATTGAGCAACCTTTCCTTAACAAATGGCTTCTTTAAAAAAAAAATGACTTATCTATTTATTTTAGAGAGAGAAAGTGTGTGTGTTTGAGGGGTGGGGCAGCAGGAGAGGGAGAGAGAGCATCCCCAGCACACTCCCCGCCAAGGGTGGAGCCTGACATGGGGTCCAGTCTCAGGACTGACCCTGAAATCACAACCTGAGCCAAAACCAAGAGTTGGATGCTTGACCGACAGCACCCCCCAATGCACCCCACAAATGGCTCAGTTTAATGAAGGGGAATGCTGCATGGTACCCAGAGGGTTCCACACACTCTCCTTGGAATAGCTTTAGTCCAGCGATGCAATAACGCCCCCCACCCCCATGCTTGAGTATGGCAGAACCACCAGGTCTACTGACCAGGCTCCCTTGGAGGAATGCATTCGAACCAGCCCTCTTTTCCCTTTCAGACCAGCTCCATCCACTTCTCAAACCTTCATTCTTTCTTTCTCTTAAGTGTCAACACCAGTGGAGGTCAAGGTTGAAGTCGGGCTGACTTTGAGGTCTGCCGTGCTTACACTGACATTCGGGCTCCGCCACTTTCTACTGGTGTTCACTTTGGTACTTGGCATGTTTGAGCTTCAGTTTCTGCAGACTGGAAAGAGCAATGGTGTGTATCTCGAAGGTCATCTTGAGGAAGAAATGAACTACGGTGCCTGGCCCACCCCGGTAGTAGCCAATAGCATTATTATTTGGCTCAGAGGGCTATTCCAGGATCTTGAGTCCTTTTTTGTGTGCTCCAGGCAGGTTCAGGCTGGTCCTCGGCACACCTGTCATCAGTTAGCTGAGGCTCACGCCTGTTGGCTCCACTGAAACCAGTGATTCAGGGAGTCCCCCATCAGTGAGGAGCCCGCCCCCCAGCTGGGGGGAAGTACCTGTCACTAGATCAAGTCCGTGAGAGCAACACCCCCAGAGCTGTTCCAAGCACACATTTATCTCCATCAATATGTTCGGCGAGCCCCAGGTACATCCTCGGTTGGAGAAATTAGATTACCTTTGGGACATGAACTACTTTTCTTAGGCATCTGATTGAAACCTTCAATTGCCTGTAACGAAGTAGAAATTCTCTGACGTAGACGAAGGGTGACAGATCGAGGGAGTAAGACAGAAATTATATGTTGCCAAACGGATCTAACATGTAACGTTTTCATCTGAGTTTCTTATTTATGAAGCTTAAATGAAATGTTCAATAATTTACAACGGAATCATCTCTTCCCAGAAAATGGCAGAGCAGAACTTAAAGTGCTCTCGTCCCAGGCTTTCTGTCTAGGGGATGGGAAAGTGGGACTCGCTTATAGGTTCCTGCCTGCTGTTTCCCTTTGATTTCCTGTAGCTTTCTTCCTGTGCTACAAGTGAATTGGTGCTCTTTGCCAGCAGGTAAAATACAGTTCTGCTGGAAAAGAAAATGTGTGTCGGAGGCACACCCAGCACTCTTCTACATCAGCCCTCTGTGGACTCCCAGGGATTTCTCACTTTCTAAAGACCCCATTGCTCTCCATCAATGCTCCCTTTATCTCTCCATCCACCTCCCGAAAGTGGTGGCCTGTGAATGGCTCCATTGCTTTGCTGCACAATAGCTCCGAACATCCATCTCAGAGGAAACCACCACTCTCCATGCCTTATAGAACTTCCTTTGTTCGTCTTGGAGGCTGATGCTTTTCTCAACTCTTTCATGACACGCCCATTCTTCTCTGAACTCCCAAAAGCACGCAGTTCATTCACTCACCAAACATTATTGAGGGCTTCCTTTGTGCCTGGCCCAGGAGATGCCAGGGTGAGCTGAATGGACATCACCCTTGCCCTTCCCTGACGGACATGAGAAGAAATCTGTACTGAAGGAGGAAATTATTTATTGAACACCCACCATATGCCAAGCACTGACCTGTGTGCATTAGGTAATCTAGAAGGTTAATGAAGAAGAAAGGAGGGATAAAAATTGAAGGCAATTTTTGTTTGAGTGTCTGATGGTCAGGAGTCCTACTACTACTATAGTTCCTTAGAGACTGTACCTAGTATCTCATTTAATTCCCCTGCAGCTCTGCTGGGAGGGCATTACTGATGAGCGAATAGAGGCTTAGAGAAGTCCATTCCTTGACTGAGGCTAGTGGACAATAAAACTGGCTTTGGAACTCAAGTCCTTTGTTTGTTTGTTTTTTTCTGATCTGTTACAGCATGGTCTCTGTCCCTAAGAATCTTACAGGCTAGTGGAAGGGAGTGGAGTAGCAGATTGGAATTTGAGGAATTTGGCACTGTGGCTTGCTAACTAAAGAAACCATTTCAGAGGGGGGATGGGATCACCATGGGCGGCAGTGGCCAGGGGAAGATTTCTGGAGAAGGGACTCAAGCTGAACGTTGAAAGCTAGCCAAGGTTAGGAAAGGTAGAGGGCAGGAGATACTGAATTCTCTGGTGGGCATGGGAGCAGGAAGAGATTAGTTAGGGCTGAAGAGCCAACAGGAAAGAGCAAATTCGTCCCTGCACTGCAAGGACCGTGGGCGATGAAAGTAGAATGACTCACTTCCCCATTTAGGGGACTTGTTCTTCCAGCTTCCGGCTGCTAGCAGGGAAGTGGTGGGGGGAAGCAGACCCAGGAAGCTGCGATTGCTCCTTCTTGCCAGCAAAAAACATGAAAAAGACTCCCTGGGATCTGCAGGCTTGGGTGGGTTCAGGTGGACCCATAGAAAGAGGGACCGTTTCCATCTCTAAATCCCTGGGCTTGTCTCCTGAGAACTGTGAACCTTCAGGGTTCCAAACTAGGGTGAGGGTTTCGTTGGCCCTAGTGCATTTACAGGATACCTGCTCTCAAAGGGAGGAGCGACCCAAAGACCCTGTACCCAAGGGGTTTGTAGTCCATCTCTCAGTTTTTACAGCAATAATGTTACTATACTGTTACTTTAGTTTTCATGTTGGTCTCCTCACTAGACTCTTGGGTCTTGGGTCAGGGGTTTGATTTTTTATATAATTCAGTCCATAGCATAGTGAAAGGAACATATGACGCATGGAAGCAGCACAGCTAGAGTAATGGGAGTGTTGGGAAGATTTACAAGGGGATATCTGAACTGGGTTTGAAGGATCAGAGGTATTTAGCTAGAGAAAGGGCATCACAGGCAGAAGGAATAATAGATGTAAAGGGAGATCTGATAAAATAATTCATGAAAACCAGGCACCTAATATAGGGCCCCTCATAGTGGAAGTTCCAGAATTTGGGTACTAGGGATTTCAAAGATGGGAAATATTTGGAGACAGAGGATTTTCTGAGAACCCCTGAAATCACACCATATGAGCAATAATCTACTTTTTAATATAATGGGGGTTTAAGCTCCCAGGATCCCCCTGGGTCATGGTAGATGTTTCTCCAAGATTCCCTGAATGAATCGGGCTTTGGAGGACATCTACCTGCTTTTGGAGTGTACCGACTTTAGGGACTGGCCCCACAAACCTATATTAAAATAATAATAATAATAATAATGAATTTTCTTCAATACAACTCTCTTGTTGCCAATGAGATTAATGAGAAACATGGTTCATCATATTCTGTCCTATAGAAACATCCCCTCTCTGGGTCTTCACTGTAAACAAGCCCTTCCCGCTGAAGAAGCCAAAGCAGGAGATGAAAACTTCCCCCCTGGCTTTTCTCCTGGTTCCCTGGTCCCAGTCCTTTAACACAAATAAGGAACAGATGCCCTTATGTGCTGGCTCTGTGAGGAGGAGGGGTGCGGAGGCTTTTGCCCTTTCTCTCCTCTCTTCTTCTTGGGTCTCTGCAGCCCACTCCCCACTTTCTGGCCCCTGGAAGGCGGTGCCTTGTTCAGAGGGCGCCTTCCCAAAGTGGCCACTTGGAGTCGCTGTGACTTCACCTGAAGGAGGCTGAGCACAGCCTGGCCCCGGCCACAGGCCCATTGCCCGACTCATCCTCCTCCTCAGAAGAGCCTGCAGGGAGTTGGAGGTCTGGCGCTGGGCCTGGTGTTCGTGCCCGGGCACATTAGGGAGTGCAGACAGGGTGAAGTGAACATCAAGTGCCCTGGTTGGCCCCGCTTCGCCAGCTGGCCTTCCTTGGGAGGCTCAGATTTCTTCGTGGAAAATCCTCCTGTGGACAAGCTCATCTACTTTTGCACCTTGAGGAACCCGCCTTCTCACCACTAGACCCCTCTGTGAGCCCCAGTAGGAAATGCGAGTTTGGGGGGAGGCTTCTGTTCCAAGTCCCCAGCAAGGCCCCAGAGGCCTTGAAGGTGGTGGCTCACACGCCCGACCTGCAGGGTCAGCCTTGTGTGTGTGAGTGTGTATGAATGCATGTCTGTGGGAGTGAGTGTGTCCTGTGGGGCTGGCTGTGGGCCTTTGTTTTCTTGTAATCCTGTGTTGTAACGTGATGCCTGTGGGAATCAAGGGTTCCTAAGCCAATTGGCAGCCTGTGGGTCTGGGGATGGCGTCAGTCACGAGGCAGAGAGCGTCGGGTGGGTGGGAAGTGCCACCAGGAGGCTCACAGAGGGACTCCGCCCCCCAAGGGGTTGCTCAGGCATGTGATGCACTGGCTCTGGGGGCTGGGTTAGAGCCCATGCTCACATGGCTGCAGGGGCCAGCTCCTTTCACCTTTCCCTTGGCCGCAGGGCTGCTCAAGCGTGGGCGCCCATTCATGGGGGAGCACCAGAGAAGAATGTATAGTTGGCTGGGGACAAACCCCTTTTCCCTCTTGGCGAAGCGCCACAGCCACAGGCCTTTCTGGGGACAGATAGGGAGGGGTCCCCTCAGACACAGAGCAAGGTTTGTCATTTGCATGGGTCCGAGGCAGGGTTTCTGACCAAATTCCAGTCAAGGGATGAGAATTTCCTTCTTTCTTCACAGTCCCCATCTTCCCCCCCTCCCCTCTGCCTTCCACTCGGAGTTTTCTAGAGGGTTTATTGTTTTCCACTGTTACTCGGAAAGCAGTGGTGGTGCCGGTCTCTGGTAAGTGATGCTCATTCTAACCTCGAGGTACCTCGATGCACCCGTAAAATAGCTAACACTCAGCATCCCTCTGGGACTCCGGGTCCGGCACACGGGCCAAGCACACATCATCCCCGTGGAGAGGCTGAGCCTCAAAAAGTAACCATTAAGGACACAGAAGCCACTAGAGCAGAGGCGGGGGGGGGGGGAATCATTGCAGACACTGAGTCTGTTGTTCAGAAACAAATTCATACTCCTGAGGGAATTTGCTGGGCATCATCGACTGGAGAGAATAATGGAAAAGAAATGCTTGGCATTTTGTGCCTGAGCCTGGCCTCTGTGCCGCTGAGGAGGAGGGACTGGGGCGGGGGAAGGCTTTGCCAGGGGGCTGTGTGCTGTGAGCCTCTGCCTGACTCCAGGGCGCAGACAGTCAGCCAGGGCCGGTGGCCACAGCGGAGGGTAAAGGGCGACTGAGAAGATGGGGGCTACTGCAGGGAGTGTCGGTACAGACAGGGAGCGTGAGCTTGTCCCCGGCGCCGCCGCGCATGGCATCCACTCTGAGCTTTGTGGGGATTCGAAAACGGAGAGGGTCTCCTGGCTGTTGGATGTTCTCTAGGAACCGGTCTCCATGCAGCGTTGGTGTGTGTAGATATGCATGACTTCAGCTCATCCTCCCAACAACCCAGGGGAAAGACGCAATGTCCTTGGGGCTAGGCAACTGGAGCATGGGGCATTGAAGAAATTTGCCCCAAGGGCACATCTCTGCAGGTGGTTTGAGGCCACCTGCAGAGATGTGCCCTTGGGGCAAATTTCTTCAATGCCCCATGCTCAAGTGGCAACTTGTGGGCAACTTCAGAAACCACGCTCTCAGAACGAGCACTTCTCACCCACTCATGGACACCCAAATCCCCTGGGGGTCTTCTAGGATGCAGGCTCTGATTTGCTGGGTCTGGGATTGACAGGGGAGAGGGCTGTAAACCACCTCCCCCTAGCACCCCCCATGCCTTGCTGCTGGTGCCCGCACCCCACTGTGAAGGTTATGTTCTCTGCTCTGTGCCACACCCATTACAAGAAGTCTGAAGTCAGCCATTAGCTCACAGACCTGCTCCCTTCCCCTCCGCATCTGATCACCAGCCGCAGAGCAAGCTTGTTCTGTGAGAAGCACTACTTCACACTCATTACACACGTGACCTCATTAAAAGCCTCATCAGCTTCATTGTGACACGATGACGTGCTAAGGGTTATTATACCCATTTTATGGAAGACAAAACGGAGGCTTAGAAAGGTTAAGTTGGTTGTCCCAAATCACACAGGAAGTGGCTGTGCCCGGAGGCGGGGTCCAAAGTCCTGGCTCTTAACAAGTCCCACAGAACAAAGCATTCAAATAAAACTGCGTCAAGACACAAAGGGACTTGATGCTAGGAGTCTCGATTATTATTATTTTTCTTTCTCCTTTTAAAACACTGAGATAAAACTGACAGACAACATTAGTTCCAGGTGTACAACATAATAATTCAACATTAGGCTGTGAAATGGTCAACAAAATAAGGCTAGTTAACATCCATTGCCCCAGAGTTCTAATTTTTTTCTTGTGATGAGAATTTTTAAGATCTACTTTCTTAGCAACTTCCATATATACAGTTGAATATTATTAACTGCAGCCCCACACCATCCACTACATCCCCATGACTTATTTAATAACTGGAAGTTTGTGCCTCTGACTGCCTTCACCCATTTTTCCCACCTCACCCCCCCCAATCCCCTACCCCTGACAACCCCCAATTCGTTCTCTGTATTGTGGGTTCCCTAGTTGTTCTTGACAAGGAGATAGGAAAGGTGGGGATGGCGAGAGCGGGAGGTTTCTACCTTCTCTTTCTGGCCAGAGACAAACTGCCACAGGGGAGCCTGAAATGCCCTTCCTGCCCATAGCCAGGGTCTTGCTTTATACATGCAAACAGATGACTTGTTCGGAGCCAGAAAACTAAACAAAACACCACCCAACACAGGCCTCGGATGCTGAAAACCTCTCCTCTTTCCTGTCCAAGCTGGGGAGTGAGGGAAAAGAACACAAGTTATCTAGCGCTGAGATCAAACGTCTCCCTCCTTTCGCCCTCCCTCCTTCATGGCTGGTCCTTCTCTTCCCCCAGACACCACAGCAAGAGAGCCAACAACCCTTGTAATTCGCATCTCAGCAAGTAGAGATATCCTTGATTTCCTCACATGCCTATAATTCCTTCCTAAATCACATAAAGCGATTTGCCTTTATAAATCTCCCCGGCAGTGAGCTCCCCAGGATAATTATGTGTGATATATATTTATAGTTTTATTTTACAAGCCTGGCCCTAACCCCAAAATTGGCCAAGTTAAGCCCACTCCTCAATAATAATTTGTCCATTCTGTATTAAGTCTACAGGATTTAGGTCTTGACTGTCCCTTACATTTCAGATCTTAACATGAGCAGCCATGTGATGGGAGGCTTTTGGCAAGTCTCCGAGGGGCTGGGCCCCTTGCTGGCTTTGTGAGCTTGGGCAGGTCTCCAAACTCTCTGAGCCTCGATTTCCTCATCCATAAAATGGGGATGGCAACATCTGTCATGAGATAGTTGTAAAGATTAAAGAAACCATGATTACGTGAGAGGGGCTGACATAAGGCAGATGATCAATGAATGTAGAATCTCCTTTGCCAGCCATGGGACATAGGAACGAGGATGTGATTGGATTCTTCTCTATATCGCTCATGATTTTATGGCATAGCCTCCATCTGAACAACTAGCCATCGTTTTTGTAAACTGCTAATTGCCAAATCAGCCTGGGGCTCTAGGCAGGGATGGGCAGCGCTTAGACTCAGTTCCCTCCTGTATCATTTCTGTTTTTTTATGTTTAGTTTAATCTTTGTGAATGTCTCCATCTCTCTGTAGAGGCCTTGACGCCAGCTGGTGTGTTCCTGCTGTGTTTAATTCACCCCCATTAACCTGCTTGGTCAGCATATCTTTCCATCTCCTTGCTGGGCTTCTAGGAGTGCGTCTGTCTGGAAAAAGCATTTATTATATTTACTTTAACTGGCCTCATTTTGCAAGGCGGGCTGGGAGGAAAACAGCTTTGCTGATTTTGCCCTTGTTTACTCTATGCACTCTATGCTATGTATGCCTTGTCTACCAGGATGGCAACTGATTTGCAGGAAGCCAAGACACAAGTTAAACAGCATCTCTGTGAGCACGCTAGTGGCCCCTGGGTGGCTGCTTTTCACGGTCCTTCACCTGGAAACCATGGCCCACATTTTCAGTGAAGTCCAGGGGGCAGGTTTTCCTGGATGGGCAAGTCTAAGGGCCCGGGAGGAGCACTGGCTGGGGCCCACATCCCCATGGGGACAGGGAGTGCTCCCCAGCCAAGTGGCATGGTGACCTAGGGCGTTGACTTCACCTGTACCATCACTAGCTCAACCTCTGATTCCATTCTATCTCTGGCCCTAACCTTGCCCCTCTCCCCCCACTCTCCACGCCTCAGCTGCACGTTTGGAGTCATTTCACACCTTCCTTAAAAATCTCTCAATGACCCCCTATTGCCCTCAAGACTAAACTCAGACTCTCCATGGGGTGCATAAGCATGAGCAGGCTCTCACCCCATTCTGTAGTCTACTCCCCATAGTGAATATTTGCACTTTTCTTCATCCATCCACCCATCCATCCACTCATCACTTGTCTAGGACCTAGTGTTAGACACTTCTCTGGACACAGGGGAGACAATAATGAGCAAAATTAAATATGGTCCCATTCACAGAGCTTTAGATCTCGGGTGGAGATGGATGATGGGGCAATCACATCCACAAGCACACAATGATGACTTGAATGGCGCTGTGAAGGCAGAGGTCACCAGTGAGATGAGGCAGCAGGACTGGATGACTTGACCTCATCTGGGGACCGCACAGGCTCCCCAGGAAGTGACGAGGGAACCAGGGAAGCAGGCATAACTGGGCGAAGAGGGTGGTGAGAGAGCCTGACAGGTGGTGGGAGTGGCATGCGCCAAGCCGCGGGGCAGCAGGGAAAAGGTGATTCAGGAACCATTGATGCAGACCTGTGGTCCTGGAGCAGGGGGAGCACTGGGAGGTGCAAGGGGGAGGGGAGACTAGAGGATACGGGCTGCGCGAGGGTTGGGGGTTATCCCAGGAGCAATGGGAAATCTCGGCAACGTGTGTAGAATGGGACCGCATCATTGAAGAGATTACTGAGGATGTGAAGAGCACGTTGTCAGGCGAGGAGAGAATGTGGAGGCTCTTCACATCGATTAAGATGAGACCTGTAGTAGTTTTAGCTAGGTGATAGCAGACAATGGAGAGCAGTAGACACGTGACAGGTATTTGAGAGACTGGATGAGTGAGGTCTGGCAATGGCTGGATGGGAGATGGGTGGGCTGGGGTGGTGAGGGTGTGGACTCAGGAGCCGACGTGCCCCTGGAACCGGGGCGTACTCACCTGTGAGGGTGGCTCTAGTGGTTGGACCGAAGCTCTTGGGGACCAGCAGCTCGTGGTACTGCTCACCCGCCAGGGTGCTATACACGACCTTGTACTCTTGGACCTCTGCTTCGCTGTTGTCCCACTCGAGGTCAATGCTGGTTGCCGTGTGTGAGCCCACCCTCAGGTTCTTGGGGGCGTCAATTTCTAAAAAGAGTCAGTCATCACCAAAATCACATGGGATCATGTGCATTTGTCATGTATGTTGAGGTTTAATAAGTTTGGGGGTGAGAGCCCCCATCTCCTGACCCTCTGCCTCCTATTTTGAGTGAACCCCAGGGCTGCCCTTGAGCTTTTGTTCCACCAGATTCCATGGACCGTTTGGAGATTTTTACATGGGAGTTAGAGTAATGCTTGCCCCACCTCCATTCAGGGAATGTTCTAGAATATTTCCTGAATGGACGTGGGGGTATTCTAGAAATTTTAGAATGAGCCAGTTATCATAAGCTTAAAACTAAGTGAGGGAAACCTCAGCAAGAAAAAAATCAGAGACGGCTTCCAAGTGATTGTGATGGAATACGGTAACATCACCTTTGGCTACCAGGCTAAAAGAAGATAGTTGATTGCAAGATTTTGAAGTATCAGCATTTCCTGGATTTACCTGCATAGACACTGCTGCAAGGTTTGTAGGAAATTAAGTAAACACATAGGGGATGTGATGTAGTGGAAAAGTTGAGCCCCAGCTCTGCCTCTCATTGTCATGGGGCCATGGTCAAGTCTTTGGTCAAGTGAGGTGTCCCTGGGCCTTGATGGCTGCATCTATAAAATGGCTTACTAATACCAACATTTCCGCTGATCATACAGATAGGACAATGCATGTGAAGCTTGCGGCGTGATGCCTAGTGCATTACAGGGGCCCAGCCCTGGGAGGACTCCCTGTTGCCACTGAAGCTCATCCTGAGTTCCAACAACATGGCGCCCCCTAGTGCTTGCTCTCTGGAGCTCCAGATTCCCACGCGAAGGAGAGACCACCAGCACAGGGTCTTTCCCACAATCCTGCGGTGGGGGCGGGGTGGTATTCTCTTTCCCCAGACTGCTCATGTCCTCAAGGTTCTTTGGGCAGAAACAACACAAACAACGTGCAGGGGAAGAAGGGACAGCCATGAAAAACTGCTACTTAAAGTGTTCTCAGTAAGTCTGGTCTTTGAGACTTGAATTTAACTTTGGAGTGGACCAGCCATTTGTTCTGAGAAAACCTCCATGAGACTTCTTATTTGCAAATGGCAGGCAAGTATGCACCCACTGTTCTTGGGGAAGAGGAGAAGGCTGTGAATCAATCTGAGGGCAGCTGCTTCAGAGTGAGAAGTGTTCTGTTTAGTGATGTAAATTAGGTGAATCTTTTAGCAGATTTATGTCTCTGTAGCTTGTTTTTCTGACAAATGTTTCTTTACTCAATGTAGATTTAACGTGCTGGATTCTGTACATTCTTGACGTGATGTGCAGATGGAGAGAAGAGTCAGATGGAGACAGGAGCTTGGATACAGGGGCATAGGGGGAAGAGTGCGCATGCGCGGGGCCCTATGCCACTGTCTCACACAGGGGCAGAGGCTGGGATAAGGGATCCGACCAGGTATAGGGTGTGGGGTGTGTGGTCTGAATGGAATTGGAGTAAAAGGACGTTAGGGTTAGGGTTAGGGTTTGGTTGAGTCCTGTACCTACCTACTGCTCTTCCTAACTAAAAATTCCAGACCTTGGAAACTATGGTTTTTCGTTTTCTAGAGTTTTTTTGGCCTTAGCAACTATGCACTGTGGATGGGGGCAATGTTATCTCTGAAGGGACCAGACACTTTTCAGTGATTCCCAGTGATGCCAGAAGAGGTCAATGCTGGGAATGAGGGCTTGGGAATGTTAGAGTAGGTAGTTAGGCTCTTATAGGATCCCTGGAGGCCAGCAAAGGGGGAAGTCCTGGCCCACTGTGAGAAAGTCAGAGGCCTGACCTGACCTGGCAGCACTCCCAAACAAAACCACAAGAAACTGGATTGAACCAGACAGGCCCAAGATGGCTGACAAAGTAGGTGAAAGTTCACATTATTCCTTCATTAGACTACAATACCATACTAAAATCTCCTCCAGAAGGGTGCCCTGGAAACCACAGGAAACCACCCTGCTTCTAAGGAATCCCTGCCCCCCAGTAATGAATATTCCACTCCCTTGTTAACAACTGTCAATAAAACATGGAGACCCAAACCCCAGTGGACACAGCCCTCCCTTGAGCTTGCCCACTCTCATGTCACTAGAGTGTATTTTCACTTTAATCAACTTTCCTGCTTCTACTGCTCATCGCTGTGTGTCTGTCCTTGGATTCTTTCTCATGGTGACACCAAGAGCTTCCAGTGACATCTTTTGGGCAGGCTGGGTCATGGCCTCAGGGTCTGAGGTCTCCCCAGTCCACCTGGCAACAGTGGAGAGGTCTTAGGAATGGGGTGGAGTGAAACTGTCTGTTCCCCTGGGTCTTTTTTTTTTTTTTTAAGATTTGTTTATTTTAGAGAGAGAGAGCATGAGTGGAGGGCAGAGGGAGAGGGAGAAAGAACCTCAAGTAGATTCCCCACTGAGCAGGGAGCTGGATATGGGGCTCGATCCCAGGACCCTGAGATCATGACCTGAGCTGAAATCTGGAGTCCGATGCCTCACCAACTACGCAGGCCCCTCCTCTGGGTCTTGAAGCATGACCTGTAGGAAGGGTGGTTCAAGGGCACCCCTCCCTGTAGGTAGGAGCTGGTCTGGTCTCTGCAACACGTCAGTAAGCCAGGGGAAGGCAAAGACTGATGTCCAGGGGGGCCCCGTAGAGAGGCTCGGGGCTGTGGACTCTGGTAATAGAGTCTAATCTAGTCTTTAAAACATAATTTAGACCAAGCATTTCTCCTACTTAAAGACTGCCTGTTGCATCCTATTACAAACTCTTGCTTGTCCCCTTCATGGCCCTCTGCTTCTCAGACATTGTCTCGTAAGACTTGTACCCTCATTCACTGTGCTCCAGTTGTACTCTCTTTTTCCCCCACTCGTGAAACACATCAAACTTACTCCTACCCCAGGGTCTTTGCTGTGGCTGCGACTTTTCCTTGGCATGCTCTTGCCTGGATCCTCATGTGGCTTAGGTCACTTAGGTGTTGGTTAAAACTGCATTTCCTCAGTGAGGCATTTCTGAATGACTCAGTCCCACATGGCCCTTCCTTTATAGCGTCCCTTTCGCTTCTGGGTATAGCACTCAGGGTGGAAGGATCCTGTATATTTCTTTGCTTCTTCTTCCACTGGAATATAACTCACAGGAACGGGGCTTTCGTCTATCTTGTTTATGCTGGAGCCTCAGTGCCTAGAACAGTTCTTGGCCCCTGCTAGGTGTTCAGTAGACACATGCAAAGCACCTCGTTGAAAACTGTCAGGTTTTGGTCTTGTCTGCCACCTCAAAACCTATTTAGAGAAGTCTCGTTCAATATTTTGGCTGGCAGGGGGGCATCTGAGGATGCTCGGGGCGAGGCGGCTGAGGGCAGCTGGTCTTAGCTGGGGTGGCACATGCCAGCCAGGCTGCATGTGTGAGGGAATCCATGAGTGGGATCGCTGCTGAGCTGGCGGGGGCTCCGATTGTTGGGATGTGGGCCTTTGTCTCAGTTTCCCGGGCTGCCGTAGACTGGGCAGCTTGGCCGACAGAAATGTGTTGTCTGTACAGACTGGAAGTTTGAGATCAAGGGCAGGGCGGCCTCCTTCTGAAGGCTGTAGGGGAGAATCTGTTCTAGGCCTCTCTCTGGTGGTTCACTGACAATCTTAGCCATCCCTTGGCTGACAGAAGAATCACCCCAATCTCTCTACGTTTTATCTTCACATGGCGTTCTCACTGTGTACTGGCCTCTGTGTCCAAATTTCGCCTTGTTCTAAGGACACACAGTCAGACTGAATTAGGGCCCACCCCAATGACCTCCTTTAATTTGGTCTTCGGCAAAGACCTTATTTCCAAATAAGGTCATATCTACAGGGCCTGAGGTTTAAGATTCCAACGTCTTTTCAGGGGACAGAATTCAAACTGTAAGCGCATTCTGGGGCATTCAGGTTAGAGCAGCCGCCTGTGCTCAGCCAGATGCTCTGGAGGTGGAGTTTAGTGCCCTGAGGGGGACAGAAGGCCTCCAGTGGAGAGAAAGTGTCCCTGGACTGCCTTCATGAAGGTTCCTGAAGCCAGAACCACTGAGGGCAGGGAGGTCCTCGAGATTGGCCTCCTGGGTTGCTTAGGCTGGAGTCTCTCTCACCACTGTGCTCCCATCACGGTGCTTTCCTTTTTGGGAGCAGCTCCAGGACCCAGGCAAATATCCCACTCACCACGCAGGAAACAAATCTCTGCTTTAATTGCCAGGGCAATTAGTGCGCTCCTAGTGCCGAAGACATCACCTGGAAAAGCACTTTGGCTAATTTGAATTTAAGCGGAGTTCTGAAATGACTGAGGGTCCTACTGCGAGGGTCCGCCCCCCCCACGCCCCCACTCCTCCTTCGGCTGGCAGCCCTGCCCTCCCCGCCCCACCCCCCCAGAGCTCCTCTGCAAAGCTGCTGGCATCTCCCCGCCCTAGGCCTCGTGAGCAGAGGGGAGCAGGTTGGAGGCGCAGGCCAGGAGGCTGCCTCGGAACAGCTGCCAATCTGCCAGGCGACCGGAAAGAGAATCACGCAGCAGTGAGCGGAAACTCAGGGGGAGCTAGAGGAGGCAGAATGTAATTGTCTTGATTGGAATTTTCCTGGGCCCCCAGCCAATGCCGCTTCCATCTTGTCGACCTAAACATCAAGAATTTGCCTTTCATCGAGCTGCTCCAGAGCGCTCTTCTCCTTTTCTGCCTCTTCAAACTCCTTATCTGGGCAAAGCACAAAGAAATCTCTTTTCAAACAGAAACTGTCTTGAAATTCAGAACAGAATGCGGGACTCGCGGGCCCCCAGGAGATCCCACAACTGGCCTGAGCGGGGCGGTGTTGTGGAGTGTGAGGGGTGGTGGGGACCGGGCTGACCTTGAACTCACCCCCAGAGCAATAGGGATTAAGTGGAGGAGAAGGAAAGAGAAAGGGGAAGAATTTAGTTCCTTTATTTTTTAAGATGCATATTCAGTCACGGGCGACCCCAAGATGTGTTGGGTGCACAGTCTGACCCACGATCCCCTGGCTGGGGTGGAGTCTGGCCCAGGGGCTGGGAGAGAACCTCTCTCTCCGAATTGAACCCGGCAGTCAGTGTCCAAGCTTGCTGCCTTTTAGCAGGGACGCCTTTCCCCACTCTCGATGTGTCTTTCTGTGCAGAGGGAGCCCCGTTATAAGACTCTGGGGCTCTTCCTTACCCTGGGGAAGGTGGGCTTCGCTCAGTGGTGAGTTTTGCAGCAGGACCTCGGTACTTAGGTCTGCGCTACTGCTCGCCTGTCTCATGGGAGCCAGCTCTCCCTAGGCATCGGGCTTCTTTGCTTTCCTCTGTAGTGTAAATCCCAACATAAGTCACCCCCTGACTTCTGCTGCATGGTGGGCCTGGTCCAGGTCCCCAGCGACCATCACCTTGCAAGCCCATCTGTCTCTAACATTAAGCTACAGGCACCAATCGAGGGGGTACTTCTGGCTTCCATCTGTCTTATGCTTTGACTGATTATAAACACAGGTGGAGGATGATGGTGCTGCCGAAGGAAGCACCCTGAAGCCCCTTGGCTGATTTATCCGGTAAGGGCTCTAGGGCCACACTGCAAGTAGGATGCTTGAATTAGCTATTCTCCTACTCTACCACATCAGAAGATGCTGGTTCTCAGATCCTACAGAGGCCAGCAGTTTCCCTTGATCCCTGCACAACTTGGAGTTGGCAGAGACACTCCTCGATGTGTGACCTCTCCAGGCTAGAGAGACCAAGACTGAGAATCCGGATCAGGGGGAGACACGCCATCTGATTCCAGCCCCTGCTGACCCAGTGGGAGTGCTGGGAAGCCTATGTTTGGATGGTGCCTGTCCCATTTGTCCCCTTGCTGGTCAGCTGGATGGGATCTGAGAGAGTTGGGGAGCAGGTCGCCATGAGGTCCGGCCTTTCCTGACTGTGGGGGAAGCTCCTTCCGCGTCCTGACAGCCCTGGGAAGGGGGGTTGAGTGGTCATCGCAATGAGGCTGGTGGGTCTCATCCAGCCTATCGTGTGTGGGAGCAGGCCTTCCGTGAGCCTTCTTGCCAGCGTTTGCAAAGGGCAGACTGAATGTCAAAGTCTTAGGCGGAAGGCCTGCCACCAGCCGCACAGCCTGGGCTTCGCACAACTCCTTGGGGCGCCACCATGCTGTGCAGTCATTATGAACTTACAGAATGATTACAAGTGCCCCAAAGAGCAGGGAGGCACCTCGAGGCAGGGCATCTTTCCTGAACTCAGAAAACTGCCATTTGGGCTAGCAATACGGATGAACTTTTCATTTCACCGAGGAGACACCAGAGAACAGTGGAGAAGCGCCTCAGGTCACAGATCTGGCTGGTAGCAGAGGCAGGACAGGTACCTAGTTCTCTCGAACATGCGTGTGCTTCTGTGCTGTCCAGCAACTTGGGTCTGTGGGAAGGTGGGCGCCCAAGCAGCATCACCTCGCCCCCTCGGTACCCCTCTTGATGGGACATGGCACCCCCTGGCTCAACTCTCTCGCCCTCCCCGTGCTCCCCCAACACCCCAGCCTACCTGTTGTGAACTGGGTGGTCGTGGACTGGCTCTCGTTGGTCCCGCGGACGGCGCTGACCCACACCTCATAGCGGGAGCCGGGCCGCAGGGCCTGCACTGAGTACTGGCTCAGGGGAGGCTGGAGCCGGAAAGTGGTCTTCCCGCCTTCCCCGCCCACCAAGCCATACTTTAGGAGAATGAAATCGACTTTGGCTCGAGGTGGGGTCCATTCCACGAAGGCCACAGTGTCCGAGACGTCTCGAACCAGGATCTGTGTGGGCCCATCAATGACTGAATGAAAAGGATCAAGCAGAAAAAAGAGTTTAGAAATGGGTGTTCGGAATCAACTCTCTCCTCTCCTCCTTAGGTTAGCTTGGTTAGTCAAAGAAAGGTGGGTATTACTATCCCAATTTACAGATGGGGAAAATGAGGCACAGTAAGATGAAATCGCTTTCCTGAGGACAAAGGGTTTGGCAACAGGGGAAGCAACACCAGAAGTTGGTTCCCCTGACTTGCTCTCACCAGGCTCTGCTGTTGGCTCTGACGCTCCCCCGTTTGGGCAGGGGAAGGGCACCCACTGGCTTGCAAGCCCTGCTTCTGTCTGGAAGTAATGGGCCGGAGAACTGAGAGATGTGCTTGTGCTGCGTGTGCTCTGCCCTTCTCTCGCCTTCTCTGAGCCCTGACCAAAGATCTCCAAGATTATAAGCTCCATGTAAACACCCGAGACTTCCAACTCTGTTGCCAAAGAGGGAGTCATGAGTGTCCAAAAGATGTCCCTGCTCAGCCACACCTACAGCTCCGTCAGTCCAGTTGCTAAGACAGTACCACAGCCCGACAGACATTTGCATTGTGGATGGTAAACATGCCTTCTGGGGACAAAAAAAAAAGGACTTTAGTTTAGGAAGAGCATCTTGTGGGCTATTTTCTTCCCCACTTGCTCTTGCATATTCCTGAGCTACAAGGGCACTATGTTCCCTCCTGAGCCCTGGCCTCTGGCACTGAGTGGCTGAGGGGAACGTCATTGTGGTGTGGCCTGACCTAGAAAAGCTGCTTGGCATCCCAGGGGACCCACCACCCAGGGTTCCAGCACCCACTTGGGGTCCTGTTCTTAGTGAATTAGACAGTGGTGAGATCAAGGAAGGGGAAAGAATGTCAAATGGAAATAGAAAAAGAAAGAACTTCGTGAGGAAAGTAGAAAATGCTGTCCTCAACTCCTCATGGCAGGTCTGCACGGCCAATGTGTCCTTTCTGAATTACTCATTACCTTCTAAAAGAGTGGGCCCAGCTTCCCTGTCTGCATTTATAATACGACTGTGCCTCTCTGGCTGGAGCTGATTAATATCAGTATTAATGTTCTTCAAGGATTTGGGATTAGAACCAGAGGCTGAGTTTCTCTGTTTAGATGGTTTGGGACATGGAGATCCAGGGCTGGTATGACTATTCTCTACCATGGTCACACATAAATAGAAAACATCTGATCTGAAGAGAGAGAAAACAGGCGGGAAGGGAGGGAAGAAGGGAGAGAGTGATTTTCATCAATACATATTTGGTCTTGGTCCCTTCCTGACACAAATCTCCTAAAGTCCTTGGAATTTCCTAAGCCAAGAGAGCACTAATGTCTTCTGTGATGTTAATGAGATGAGGCTAGGAGCTGGGTACCAGGGTAGTGAGCTCTGTGATTAGAGGGTTGGAGCTTTCAGTCCCACTCCTGACCTCTGGTCACGATCAGTCCTGCCAGTAAGGGAGCCTCTGTAAAAACCCAAAAGAACTGGGTACAGAGAGCTTCCAGGTTGGGGAACCACAACGCTCCCACCAGGCACCATGCTGGGCTGTTTAGGGCTTTGGCCAATGTGTCTCTTCATCTGGCTGTTGGTTAGTATCCTTCAATATCCTTTGTAGTAAGCCAGTAATCTTGTGAGCAAATGGATTTCCTGAGTTCTAGGAGCAGCTCTAACAAATTAATCAAACCTGAGGAGGGGGTGGTGGGAACCTCTGCTGCATAGCCAGTTGGTCAGAAACACAGGTAGTGACCTGGGTGTGCAGCTGATGTGGACGGCAGTCTTGTGGGACTGAGCCCTCAGCCTGTGGCATCTGTTCCTGTGTCTGGGTAGATAGTTTCCGAATTGAGTGGAATTGTCAGATACCCAACTGGTGCCCAGAGAATTGCTTTGTCAGGGGACCTCCCTCTTCAACAGAAACACACACACACACACACAGGAATTGGGTGCAGAATTTTAGAACAAATATATGTGGTGAAAGAGAAATGAGTGACTCTGGGGAGCTTCTAGAAATAGAGAGAGAGTAACCTGAACTTGGCTTCCCATTCTCCAGTTTTTTTCGTGACATCCAGATACATTCTGGTCCTAGGGTTGCAGGAGATACTCTATGTCCTTCCAGTAAATTCTCTTTTGCTTTAGCTACTTAAAGAAAGTTTTTCTTCCTTGTTACCAGAGAACTTGGTAACAAGACCAACTGGTCTTGACTAAGACCAGTTCTTTAAACCAATCCACTCTGGACTACCTCCTACGGTCTCCAAAATGGAGCATCTTCCACAGGATGGACTTAGTCTGACTTTGAGATTCTCAATCTTTCAGAGTTGGTCCTTTTCCTGGGCACCCCATCCTCTTTCTGGGTCTAGTCCAATCTTGTTCTCTGTTAAGCAGCTTAGGATTTTTGGCTTAGTACCAGTCAAAATGAAAATCACCAGGCCATTTTGGTGCCACCTGGTTTGGAGTTAAAATGAAGTTCTGTTTTTCATATTTGAGGTAATGATATGATTTAACAGAACACATCTAGATGTTTTCAGCATGCTGAATTTAATGGTTTTAGGTAACTTGGGCCTTTTAAATTTAATTTAACTTAATAACAAAATGGGAGAAGTGGTCTTCTAGCTGCTATAGAAACATAAAGCTTGAAACATAGATACTCAGTGCATGGGTATTGAGTAAATGGAATGAATGAATGTTCTCTGTATTCATGAGAAAGAAGGGGAAGCATTTCAGAGAACTGAAGCTTCTTGAAGGAAAAAAAAAAAGATCATAGAAACTCAAAAGACATTGGAAGGTAGTTGTCCCTTAACTCTTTAAATCCCTAAGTCCTTGACCATAATGGATTGTCCATATTAGAATACAATCCTCCGGACAAGGCTCTAGTTGCAGGAGGTCTAGTAATTTGGATTCCTTAAAGGGCCTACCTGGAAGAAGCCAGTCTGAGTGCTTCTGAGGACTCAGAGCTTCGCAGGAGGGGGCTGTCAGACCTCAGCAGAAGGAAATAATTAAAAAATCCTTCCCTGAAAACAGCAGACAGGGTTGGGAGACAACCTTCATTTCTGTAGCCACCCTTGGATTCTGCCCTTCTGTTGGCTTCTCAGTAGTGGTATCCCCATTCCAGTCAAGTTGGTGTCAGCTTGCTTTCAATTTAGGTCCTAATTTCTAAACAAACACAAGTTCTACTCGGAAAGTCAACTGGAATAAATATTTTTCTTTCCATTTCATGACTCTGTACACGATGCCAAAGAATTAACTAGGACATTTTTCTTAATTGAAAAAAAATCTGCCTAGCTTTACCGCAAATTTTTAAATCTGGGATTTAAATCCTAAGGACCTTTCAAACAAATAAAAAAAATACTGCAAATTTCATAAAAATGTGCCTTGAGTAGAAGACTGAGGCAGGGTTAGATTATCTTCCCCAAATTTGGAGGAAAAACTTTCTACACCATCAGTGCTCTTCTCTGCCCTCTTCTGAATCATCTTCTTTGTCTAGGCTTTTGTTTTCCAGTCAACTTTTCTTAAAATCAGTTCATAAGAGTGACCTGGAGTCAATGAAATGTTCCATCCCAGAGGAAGAGTACCTACATGTCATGAAATGTCAGGTTCCAGCATAACCTTGGGGAATGAAACTGGAAAACTCTAGTCACTGGCGTCTGCAGAAATTCCTACAGAGAACTTTTAAGTTTCATGGCTATGGAGTTTCTTCTAAAACATATTTGCATTAGAACAGTAGTTCTAGGGGAGCCTGGGTGGCTCAGTGGGTTAAGCCACTGCCTTCGGCTCAGGTCATGATCCCAGGGTCCTGGGATCGAGCCCTGCATCAGGCTCCCTGCTCAGAGGGGAGCCTGCTTCCCCCTCTCTCTCTACCTGCCTCACTGCCTACTTGTGATCTCTCTCTCTGTCAAATAAGTAAATAAAATCATAAAAAAAAAAGAACAGTAGTTTTAGGCGTTTTTAGTGGGGAATAATACTCTTTTCCTTTAAACAACAAAATCTTAAATGCCCATACAAAATACAAAACAGGTGGAGCTGCCTTGGTCGGAGGCTGTGTTGGGCACAGGTGCAGATGTAATCAGAGGCCTGCATCTCCCCTCCGTCCTTGCCTTGAGCCACTGCCATGGAGCACGAGTGCCCTAATGGAACATAATCTAATGCCACAATAGTATAAAACCAATGTTTTCTAGACTGAGCATAAGCCCCAGCACCTGATGTTATTTAGTTTGGTTCCAATTAGCAAAGTATGAAGCACTAATCCATAAACATGGTCTCATTATATGATGTTGTCATTCTTTTTTCTGGCCAACTTGGCCTTTGTCCTAAACCCATAACTGGCTTTCTTAGGTGTCAATGTCAGTTTATGAAAAATAAAGCTGTACCAATATTCACCTATCTCAGTGTCTGTTAACTAAAAGGGAAAAGTGCTTAACTCTTGAGTCTCAGCTCCTATGTCAATAAAATGAGACCAAAAATGATACCAGATGCTATTTGCAACCTTTGAGAATTTCTTGGGGAGGGTGTACATATATGCATCGCAATTACTGATTTATAGCATTGAAGTTGGCCATCCTTTGTTAGCTAAGAAAACAATAAAGCAAAAGATCACCCAGTGACTGAATTGAATCTAGAAACAACAGTCTTGCATAAGATTAACTATGGGGATGAACTAATGTTCAACTTAAGTCATCACTTTGAACAGTGACCCAACTCACACATACTTGTTTTGAGTGATTTATTTCCAGCTGCTCTCACTTCTAAGTGTGTTCTCTGTGTATATGTGCATACACTGGGTCTTGAGCACTCTCTCATCAACATAGAGCTCATCACTTTGTGTGCTTTTTCTAACTTAGTCCTCATGTCAACTCAGAGAAGGAAGTATTTTCATTCATCACTGGAAAATGATGGCAAGTTTGGGAAGGGTTGGATGACTTTCACTAAATCTTCCAATAGATAAGACTTAGTTCTTCTTGCTGGTTCTTAAGCTCAAGATACTAAGGGATGACAAATGAAGCCTCTTGATGAAGAAGATCAGAAGAAATATGCTGGAAATCCTAACAAAGAATTTTCCCCATATAATACTCTCCCAGATTTCTGTGCTTGCAAGGATTAGCAATAGAGAAGACGTTCAGCTACGCATCTGGTAGAGTAGCTCCATTTTCAGGAATCCAAATCATTTTCAGCTCCAGAAGAAAACCAAACACCCTTTGTCTCTCTACTTCTTGGGCAACTTGCTGTCCTTTTTCCAGTGTGACCTAATGGGTAGACGTAGGAAGAAGAGTTGGGAGCACTCACCAGTAGAGACGCTGGCCGAGGTTGGGGGGCTCCGGGCTTGCTCTTTCAGAGCCACCACATTGACGATGTATTCCTCCCCAGGCTTTAGTCCTGTCTGATTGAAGGATGTAACGTCACTAGGGAGCTGAGCAATCACCCCTCCTTCATTATTCTGGAGGGTGAGAAGAAAGAAGGAGCAGAAAAGGCAAAAGAGAAAAATCACTGGGAGAGAAAAGTGTGAAACATCGATTGTGAATTGTTCATTAAAAATGGGGCCCACATCTGTTCCCGTGACGCTGACAGCTGAATGTCTGGAGCCAGGAAAAACTCCCAACAGATTCAGTAAGAATCTTACCACACCATGAGGATTTGGCAAATGGAGAATCAACTTTCAAGAACATTTCTTTGGCCTTCCTTGAGTCTTTTGAGTTTGCCAACAAAAATTGGTCATGAGGCGATGTGAATTGACTCTTACCAAAGATTTCATATTTGATGGTTACGGTTAACATCCACCAGATTTGGGGGCCTTTATTATGGTGAACATGCTCTTGGCTATTTAGGAGAGTGGAATTGTGTCTGCCTATGCCTGTGAATATCTTTATGTATACATACAACATTTTTCAGATTAAAGCATGTCCAGTTTTTGAATGAACTGGAGCTATTATTTTGCTCTATCTGGAGTTTTCCATGCTGTTACAGCTGGGTGCAAATATGTCAATGTCTTGTTTTCCCTTCACCCAGATGAGTTAGGAGTCAGTGACACAACCACCTAGGAAGTACAAAAAAGAGAAAAAGGAAACATGGAACAAGGAATACCACAAAGGAGAAAGGAAGAGAGAAACTGGTGGAAGAGGAAATGACAAGGATTAACTTGATGATGTTGGGTCCAGAATCATCTACCTACCCACCTCTCAGTCTGTCATTTTACATTTTCTGTGTGTGTCCCTGGAAATGGAGAAAACAAAAAGACTCTTTTTGTGTCACTGCCCTTCTTCCCTATTCTTTGGACTCTGTTATGTCACCCAGAGTGCCCTCTGTATAATTTATAGCCCAGGGTCCTGGGATCGAGCCCTGCATCAGGCTCCCTGCTCAGAGGGAGAGTGGAATTCTCCCTTTGTGGAGAGGCACCCTGTGTCCTTGACCTGGTAATTGGAAGTTCATGACTTCCATTTTCACAGGGACACATGCCCCTCCACACCCCCTGTCCCGCCACTCCAGCTCCCAGGCAGGGGCTGCAACCTACAGATCACACAGTGTTCTGTGTGGCCACGTGTTTGACCTTGGCATGCCCTTTTACATACTAGATGTAAAACAGGGAAACCTAGCATAGTTTCCTTCTGCCTCAGCATCAGGATGATAGGATTCTCTCTGCCCCATTATACACCCAGCTGTCTAACCTACTGGAGTGGCCATTTTAATGCAGCTAATACCTGAAAGAAAGTATTTGTACAGAATGCCTGTTCAGATGTGTTTAGCTTGTTGTGACATGACTCTATCCACATAGAGAAGAAAGTCTTGCTTTAGTGGACAGAACCCTGGAGCCCTGGATTCCTGTGTTAAGCCTGCCACCAACTAGCTATCTGATGTTATTTAAGTTTTCTGAGTCTTAGTCTCTTTAAAGTAAACAAACTCGATGTAAAATGAAGAGTCATACTCTGTGAACTTGAAGGTCCTTGGTAGCTCCAACAGTCCATGCCTCGAAGAATTTAGAAGTAAAATAATGGTGGGATCACTGTCTGGTTAGCCAAATATGTTTTCTCTGTCATTAAGTCTGATGAACAGAAAAATGCTATTTGATATTGAAAGATGAAGATGGGGTAAGGCCTATGATTGAACATTACACTCCCATGAGTGGTAGAACTGGGGATAGTATCAGGAGTGTCAACAAATTCTGGGAAACCAGAACTCGGCTGGTGCCTCCGGCAACTTGGAAAAGTCAGTTCTAGATGAACACAATAAAATGCTACTTTAAAGACTAGAACGGAATAAGGATACTTTTTAACTCAAAAACTAAGAACATAATCTGCGTAAGGACATATTTTCTCAATTAATAGTTTACAAAAGGTATTTTTGTGTTATGGCTCAGACCGTTAGAGCCTGGCCATGCAAGCTGACTTTTGGTGCATCTTCTGCACGGAACGAAGCCATGTGACTGATTCAGTCTGGCTTTCCTTATGTCCTAAAGAGAAGCCCCAACATTTTGAAGGTTTGGTTTTTAGACTTGCTAAAATCATAGCTTGCCAAACCCTAGAGCTTTCTGAGCGGAGAGCTGGGCCCAGTGGCTGCTTCCCACATCCTGTCTTCCAAAGCCAGGGTGTGAGGCTCAGGGCCACTCTTGCTAGTCAATCCACCACGCCTTTGTGGAAAAGATGTTCTAAAGCCCAGACACCACCAGTGGTCCCTTTGTGTCCTTAGCTGCATGGAGAGAGACATTGAGTGGCACTGTCCTTGCAGCTCCTGATTCCAAGTTGAGAAGGGTATGAATACTCCAGAAGAGACTGTTGGCAGTGTCACATGTGGACATTACCTTTGGAATGAAGCTGATCTCCCACCCATCGAAGGAGAATGAGAAGGGCTCCCACTGCACCTCCACGGTGGTCTCTGTGATGGTCTTGAAGTGTAGCCCTTGAGGAGTGGAGAGATCTGGAACACAGCAATGTGGGTGACCATGCCATGGCTATCCCTGGCAGGGACATAGAGCATCATCTAGGGCTTTGCCTGGGTGTCCTCCCTCCACACCTTGGGTGTGGTGGGCAATCCCGATCTTGTTGGAAACATGGTGGGTCCCAGGTGCAGGACTGGCCCACTCTGTCATGACCCTGGTGCTGCTCTGTACTGGTGATACCCAAGTGAACATAGCAAACATAATCAAATAAATGCTTTTCTAACGCTTTCTCTCCCATCAGAGGTTAATATTAAAATACAAAAGAGACAACCTTTCCTTTCCTTACTAATGTGGCAAATCTTGGTATTTAGTACAATGCCTTCTCAAAGGATTGAACACTATCTTTGGAGGCTCTAAGGATTCCTAAGAGGCAATAAAATGTTCCCATTTCACACCCAGGAAGAGGGAGGCACAGAGAGAGTTGGCTAAGGATGGTAGCCAACTTCAGCATAAAGACTAGAATGCCTTTCTTGATCACCTGAGGTGCAGTCGGAGTATTTTGTTTAGCTCAAATCGCCTATGTCTAGGATGGTCTAAGACGTCCATTTCATGCACATGAGGCAACCGAAGGCACACACAAAGGACAATGGCAGATCCTGGGATGTTTGCTCTCACTCCAAGGTCTCCCTCCAGTTCTTCATTATTTGTCTCTTCTCTCTTTGCCTCACTTACCCTGTTTCTCATTTCTTAATCTCCCCTTTCTCGGACCCAATCCCCCAACCCCCAACACAAACACACATAACGCACACATGGACAGAGGCATGCACGGGTTCAGTGAGGTGGAGGTATGCTTGTCCTAATGGAGTTCCAATTACCAGCCCTGAGACACGACAGCATAACTTATTCTCAGTTCTCCAGGGAGCCCACTCCCATTTTAGCTTTGCCTCTAGTGGGATATTCCGTCGGAAAACCAACAGATTCTCATCCATCCTGTTTGGAAGCTTCCTTATGATTCTTGGTTGAAAGGCAGATCTGATTCTGAACCCACTTGAAGGCACATCAGGTGAGTTTACATCATTTTGTCCTTGTCACCCGGGAGCTTGCCTAAGGGGATGCCCTGAATTGGCATAACATGTGCCACGGGAAGGGGGGGAATGGAAACCTCATCACTGTGTGCGCACGTGGATGGGAGAGGAGATGCCTGGGAGTCGGGCCAGGCACTTGCTGTGGTGACTCATCCCAGAGCAAGGTGGGAAAAGCGGCAGATGGTGACCTGCCTCTCTGCACAATCACTGAAGATATTTAAAACTGGTTCTCAGGGACCAGAGGAATTTAGAAAAAAAGGTCAAATATAAACAGAGATAATTATAGGCCTATTTACAGAGTCAGCATTCAGAGGGGGAATCCAGTATCATAACAGGATCTCTCTGACAGGATGATTTAAATCCTTTCCTCTCTGCGGGGTCCCTATACTTCCAAGTGTAGTTCAAGTCCAAGAAACCTTCAAGGCCAGCTCTACTTACTTTGACCTCCCCCATCTCTGAACTTTCATGGCATTTGTTCACCAAATACCATCTTGTCCTTTGAGACCTACATAGAATGGACTGAAATTTCTTATCCCTTATTTGGCGAGAAGTCCCATTTCCTGACCAAGGGGCTTCTGTTTCACGGTTACCGATACTGCTCGAATCTCTCCGTGATATAGTAACAAGTATTTGGTTTTTGTCCCTGGGCTCCTGGCATACAACTCCTAAAACTTTCGGAATCTCTGGAGTGATAAGAATATCTGTTGTATGATTACGAGATAACTAGATAGCCGGTTTCCAGAAAAACCACGGCATGATTTAAAAGATCGGAACTTGCCACCTCTCTTCCAGCCTCCAGGGAGGGGAGACGGGCTGGAGACTGAGTATTTACCAAGAGCTAGTAACCTATTCAATCAGGGCTACATAGTGAAACCTCCACAAAATTCTCCAAGCAACAGGGTTTGGAGAGTTTCCAGGCTGGTGAAGGGAGGTGCTGGGAGCTGTGGTATATCTGGAGAGGACATGGAAACTCCACACCCCATCCGCCAACCCTTGCCCTGAGCAACTCTCCTGTTTGGCTGTCCTCGAGTTGTATCCTTGGTAATTAGGCAGTACTAATGAGTAAAGCACTTTCCTGAGTTCTGTGAATTGTTCTAAGGAATTATCAAACCTAAGGAAGGGTTGTGGGAATTTACACCTGATCAGTCAGAAGCGCACATGACAGCTTTGGACCTGCGGTGGGCGCCCGAGGTGTGGACAGTCCTGTGAGACTCAGGCTCTAACCTGTGGGACCTGACACTCACCCCAAATACACAGTGTCCGAGCTGAATTGTAAGTCACCTTCCCCACATCTGAGAGGTGGAGGAGCTGTATTGGAAAAGATGATTTAAGAAGCCAGAGGTGTGGGACGCCTGGGTGGCTCAGTTGGTTAAGTGGCTGCCTTCAGCTCAGGTCATGATCCCAGGGTCCTGGGATCAAGTCCCGCATCGGGCTCCTTGCTCCACATGGAGCCTGCTTCTCCCTTTGCCTCTGCCTCTGCCTGCCACTCTGCCTGCCTGTGCTCGCTCTCTCTCTCTGACAAATAAATAAAATCTTAAAAAAAAAAAAAAAGAAACCAGAGGTGTATAAAGAGAAAAAAAAATAACAGTCCCTTTCTATCTGCTTCTTACTCTACTCTTTGAGGTAGCCAATGTTAATACTTGATAGGCAATCTTTTAAAAATTTTCTGTGCTTAAATAAAATATATGTAAAATGCAGATATGCACCTATAGGAATTTTTCCCTGTCCTAAATTAAAGGAAAAAAACCCCCACAACATCCTATTTCTTAAGGAGAGCAGTTTAGCTGGCCTTTGTCTATGTCTCAACCTCTCTTTCTCTCCACTGAATCTTTCTTAAACCATCCTCTTGAGCCTCAACTTTTATAATCAAAATAGACTATATTTTGCTAAACAAAAGACCATGAAGAAATTATGCCACCTCTCTCTGAGGAGAAGTGGGTGTCGTCAGTGTGGTTTTAAATAAGATTTTTTTTTTCCCACTCTGCTATACACTTACCATCTGTAACATACCATTTAGCACTTGCTTATTATACATCCTATTTCATATCTTCTGGTTTTGAATCCCTAACTAGATGCAAAGTCTGTAGAAGTCTCATACTTTCTTTGACTTCTAATCAGACTCGAGCTTATGCCCAGTCAGAACTCAATAATTGCTTTTTTGTCCTTTTGGTTCTACAACTGATGAAAGGTGCCTGGATTTGGAAATTCTCTTAATCAGAAGTGCCTTTTTAACGGTTTGCCCTTTTCCAAGTGGGGTCGCATCGGAAGCCCTTCCCCTCCCAGGCTGTGACTACTGCAGGCATCCCTGAAGAATTAAGAAAAGACACTACTATCATGAATGCCCATGATCTCATGTAGGAGGAAAGAAAAATGAAGTAGGATGGGGAAATGTTACGTACGGGTGGCCACCTTGGCAGTGATGGGAAGGCTGAGGATGTTGCTAATGACAGCGTAGACGCTGATGTTGTAGGTGAGACCTGGCTCCAGCTCTGTGATGGTGACGCCACTCCAATCTCCAGGTAGCCGCCGCTGGAGCTGGAGGCCCCCCAGGGCCGTCGGCTGGTAAGAGACCACATATTCCGTCACTGCCATCGGCCCGTCCCATTCCAGCTCAATGGACCTGTCGCTGATACCAGCCACTCGCAAGTCCTCTGGAGGGGCAACTACCAGGAGGCAATACACAGACA
The DNA here is from genome assembly GCA_004024625.1 of Mellivora capensis. NCBI lineage: Eukaryota > Metazoa > Chordata > Mammalia > Carnivora > Mustelidae > Mellivora > Mellivora capensis. The sequence goes on along the minus strand of PISX010003754.1, from coordinate 74,790 downwards.
GCGTGAGCTCAGAGGACTGCCTTCCCCATCCTGGACTCAACCCTCTTCCTCACATCTCACCCCGTGCACCCTGTCCTGTGTGTCCTGCTCCGCTCACTGGCTTGGAGTGATCCGTCACTCCTTCTGCGGGCAGGTTCCTGTCTTTTCGGGGCTTAGTAATCCTCTCTCCCTAGGGCCTCGAGCCAGTGGTGTGCCCAAGCCAGCTCTTGCTAGCTGGTGAAAGCTGGACGTCAAACGTTCAGGAATTTTTCAAGAGCGTTGTTAAATGCAGTCATCATTAAAGATTAAATTGTAAAAACGTACAGTCAAGCAAATTGTATGGAAAACAAAGGGAATAAATACTCAAAACTCATCACTTTCAGGTTATTTCACGACATTTTACCATGATCCATGCCCTCGATGTGATTCACGTGTGTTGTACCTGTCTGATGGAAATACTGTCCAACTGGATTCTACCGCACAGTTGTTCCCGACCCTGTGTTGAGTGCCATATGGCATGTTGGTAGTCTGAAATCGGCCATGGAAGGAGTGTTTCCACCACGGAAACTGGCAAACGCTATAAAGCAGGGTTTTTAATTTTTTCACTCGGAGGGCTAGTTGTTACATATTTAACGGCACACCACTGGCCAACATTTTTGGTAGTTAAATAAGTGAATGTCATCAGATTACCTCAGGGACCCATATTTGACTTGGTAAGTGGGAATAAAGGCTTATTCTTGGTTATCTTGCAAAATATAAGAAGCCAAAACAGTAAGTTCTGGATGTCATGGCCTGATGAAGACATTCAACAACCCTTTATTGTATTATTCTCCCTTTTAAAAAGAGACCATTTAGGTTTTGAAAGAAATGTGATTTCTGTTGGACTAGTTCTTCTTAGCCTTGATCGTGGAGATGATGATAAAGAAGTATTCTTGAGGGCTTATTTTTCCCTTGTTTCACATCTCCAGTGTCACCCCAAGTATCACCCAAGAATAAGTCTCACTCAAACAGGCTTTCATGTATGGTTCCCTTAGGAAGTAATGACTCACCAGGAGTGTGGGTATTAAATAACTGAACCTTTAAGACCCATTGGGAGGCTAAGTCCAGTGTGCTTGTCATTACAACTGCCTAGAGATTAAATAAAAAACTGGGACAATATTGAGATAATTGTAATTAACTTATAAATTTACATGTGGTGAAGGTGTTAATTTAAGTGTCATCACTGGCTTTGAATGTCTCTTCTGAATGTCCTCACTCTTTCGCCTTCACAAGAGCACAGGACTGAGCCAGCTGCTGTTCACAGACTGTGTGAGTGGAGAGCGCCTCTCCCCTCTGTTCTGCTCACACTTGTGCCCTCAAATCCTCAGCAGAGGCAGAAATGACAAGCCCTCTAACTCAGACTCATGGGATGGAAATTGGGACCATATATTTGCAGTGCTGGGCATTTGCTTTGACTGCCATTGCCCCAAACCATTCATTGTACAAAACAGTCTAGAAAGCAGAACTCCCGGTGATTAGAGACGGCAAATGCTGACTGAAACAAACAAAAAATTAAACATTCATTTTTAAAATTTTTTTCATTTATGAAAATGTATGTAAATGAGTTTTAAATAATTGAACCTCAAATGATCATTTATAAGCTTATATCCTTTCTAATTCTGACATTATTAAAGCTCTGAACTGCACTAAGATCTTTGGGATAGCCTGGCCCCTGGACCAAGGGGGGATGAGTTTATGTATAGAATCTATTAGTACTTTGCACGATTCTATTGAGCATTTATTGTCCACCCGGCACAATGCCGAGCACTCTCATGTGGACTGTCTCGTTTTGTCCTCTCACCAACACTATGAGAGAGGTATTATTCTTACGCCTGTTTTACAGATGAGGAAGCTGACTCCCAATGTCAGCAAACACAGAAGCAAAGATTTCAACCAGGCGGAATGGCTCTAGAACCTCTTAGCCAGTCAACAATTTATATTTACTCGGCATTTCACAACCTATAAATCATGTTCACACACACCATATGAATGAAATGTGAAGAAGTCCTTTCATGGCAGCCTTATGAGGTAGGCTGGGTAGATAAAATTATCCCAATTTTATAAATGGAGAAACTGAGACCCAGGTTAAGGGACTTGCTAAAAGTCGGGGAGTTGGGGTAGAATTTGCTCCCAAACCCAGATCTTCTACACCTAGTGTTCTTTCCCCTACAATTTGTAGGATGGGTTATGGATTGAGCCTGATGCTATTTTTCATTTATACATAGCCACTTAATGTAACTACAGTGAAGGAGAGTTCAGACTGTTCTTTAAGATACGAATTCCAGACTGGGGCTTAGCCTAGAGGTAAGAAACTTATTTTACAAAGGATTCTCTACTGCCTGCCTCTTGTGATTCAACACAACCGATTCCAACTTTCCTAAGTGGGACTTCTCCTGTCATAGTCACAGAAATGGCCATTCCAAATTTCAAGTCATCAACAACTCTTAGGGCACTTGGGGCAAGTCAGCGTATTTCTTTTTGGTTCCTTCTTCCAGAAAATAAAGTTAATAATGATCCAAGTGGAGAACTTTGGGATTTTAAAAGAAGAACGGAGTGTAGAAGGATTTTTTATCTTGACAGCTTAACTTGGCAAATTTTTTATCTTGACACCTGATCCTGGAGGTTAACACCACCTTCACTTGCGATGATAGAGCAGCAATGGCGTTCTTTGTGGTGGGAGTACTCTTGGGGGCCATGGGCTCAGTGGAAGAGGCCACGACTGCCGGCACTCACCCCATAACTTAGCAGCAGCTGTGTACATTGGGGGCCAGTAATTCTCATCAGATGAAGTGATACTGAACTATGAAAAGAATCTGTAGAAGAGCCCTATGCCTTGATTCAATGAATTGAGGATGGAAGCGAAGTACTCATAGTCTTTCTTTGGGGTTCCAACTTTGAACTTTGGGGAAGAGCAGGCAGTTAAAAAGGAATAAACGGTGGCTTGAAGAATTGGACTTGCTTTATCTGCAAAGATTTCATGCAGTTTACTTCCTAGATCCTGCCTCAGTTGTGCACGCAGGAGTCGAGAGCAGTTGGAACCAATTGCATAAAGCATCCTGCTCCAAGGAGTGAGTAATTTCAGGTGCCAGAGGTCGGGCTGGCTGCAGTGTGGGCAGAGACAGAGGCTGACGTTGATGGATCTCCACAGGTCTGACTGAAGTCCAGGGAACAGCGATCTGGATCGTTTCAAGTCCTGCTCCGGTGGCTCTTTCCTCCTGCTGACTCATGGGGAGTTTCGGCCAGTTCACCAGACAGAAGCTGTGCTAACCTCCATCACTGGGGACCCATGTGGACAAACAGTTTAACGTGCTTCTCTCCTCCACCTCCAATGCCTTAAAAAAAAAATCATTTGACAGGGTTCAGCTTTCCTATCAAAAGACTGTTTCTTTGCGTACGTGGCTTTTATAATTTTCATTTTTCAATTCTGCTCCACTTAGCATCCCAGAGAGGATTAAAGAGTGCTAGAAGCTGGTAGGAGACCAAGGTTCTCATTCTTGCTCCACCATTAATTAGCGGTCTGGTTCTGGAAAATCTTTCTGTCTCTCTGGACTGCTGCTTTTTGAATTTGTAAAATGAGAAGAAGGCCAGTGTAGCTTCTTTCTATGGCCTGTTTTGAGCGTTCATATTCATGACTTTGTCATTCTATTATCTTTACACTGCTAGAGAACAGAGGCAGGAAGGCTGAGATTTTGTCCTGGGGCAGGGTATGGGCAAAGATCAAGGCTTGGAGTCAAATTTAGTGGCCTTGTCAAGGCTAGTCAGTTGTATCCAAGCTCTGGTGGTCTAGGGGGCTCAGAATGAAGCCCACACGATGGGCAGCTTTGTGCCGTGGCCTTGCCAAAGAGAAAAGAAGGACCCATGCAGAGGTATATCTATGGATCTCCATGATTTCACCTTCTTTCTTCTTCTCTCTCCTGTCCTCACTCCTGCTGGCAAGGGAAGCAGTGACGCTGTGGTGAGTGCATCTGGCCAGAATGTCAAACAGTGGGTAAATAGTCCCCTCTCCCACAGCCTTCCCTGAAAGAGCAAGCGAAGTAGCACTTTAGATAATGACCCAGATACTTCTCTGGAAGAGACCTGTGGTACTCGGTTTAAAAGGCAGGCGCTGAGAGCAGCACCTCCTGCAATGAGCGGTGGCTGTGGGGTTGCTATAGAAACAGGTAGAGGTGATGCACCTGTCCTTCCTCACATCTTCTAGAACCTGTAAAGTCATTCATCTGGGGCTCCCGAAGTCGTCTTCAAACAGCACAGAGGTAAAGTGTTGGAGATAACATGGGTTCACGGTTTGGACTCCATCCAGCTGCTGGGTCTTCCCTGAGTGACAAGGTGGGTATATCTCCACTTCATCTGGATCCAGGATCGGGTTAAGATTTTGCTTGCAAATGGATCCACTCTTGTAGAAAAGCAGGGTCAGGAATATGGCAGGAAATGGCAGGGTTGTACAGCCCAATGAAGATCTATTCTGTTAAGAAGCAGGTGGGCTACAGAGTAGCCATCCAGAGCAATGGCTCAGGCTGACCCTTAGCATCCTCTGCGGGGGCCTTCCGGAGTCTTGTCCTGTGGCTGGAACCCAGGGCCATCCCTCAGCCTCCCCTTGCCAACAGTTCCCTCGTGACTTTGGATTCAAACAAGGTTTCACGTAGCAACGAGGCTTAACTTCTGCTTGAATTTTCCTTTGGAACAATTGCTATAACAACTACATGTGTTTTTAGAAAGTTTCAGTTCAATAAACAAAATGGGGAGGCTAAGTGAAATAAAAATGTGGAAAAAAATGAAGGAACGTGAAAAGATTTTTTTCCCCTAAGCAGTGTGTTACTGTTTTGTTTTTTCATTATTGCCACGGATCTTGTGAAAGAAATTAAGTTGAAGTCACAGGTGCAGGGACCTTGTCGGACTGGTCCCCTTATCCAGGTGAGGAACTACTGGTGATGCTGAAGACCAGAAAATCAATGAAGCTGACCTCCCCGCAGACAACCCGTCAGAAGGTTTAAAGATATTTGATTACTGTTATTTTTTTTTTAATCCTCCCAGTGGGCCCTCTGAACCCACTGTTACAGATTCACTCGTAAATGGAAAGGATCAAGGTCAATCACGTAACCTGATACACAAACAAAATGTATCAGCAAGAGCCATTGATTCAGTCAGAAAAGGATGAACAATAACAGTGAAATGATGAAAAGCATCTCATTTTAGATAAAAGACATCTCCAGAGATAAAAAAAGTCTCGTATCCAGAGATATGAATATTTTCCCCTCTGCTGGATTTAGATCTTCATTTCAGGATATCACCTTTGTATCAGCTTCCATAGTGTTAGACTATGTGTGGGGTTGGTTCCAATTTGCTCAATGTCCTCTGGAACAAAGTGAGTCACAGCCTTTTTTTTTTTTTTAATTAAAAAATTTTTTTTAAATTTTTAAAATTTTTTAAAATTTTTATTGCCTTTTGATATTCTGTACTAATTGTTAGAATGTGAGTTGTTGTTTGATGCCTTTAGGACTTTATTCCTGTTTACATTTAATTCCTTGCCTATAAATACTTCTTTTCTGTGTGGACACTAGATCATTTCATCAATTAGGAAGCTCTGGCCATATATGTAAGTTATGAAATAAACAGCGTGCCTGGCTAGTCTTGTTTGTTGCGGACTAACTGCCCTTTTGTGCAGTAGCGTGGAAAAGGACGTGTCCCTGGAATATGGCAAGAGGCAAGGGGGACCCCTGGAGGCAGGTGGAGCTCTCTGCAGCCCCTGGAGCTAGAAAGTGGCCTTGCCTAAGGTGATCCCCTGGAGTGACTCTGCTTTCCTCCACTGCGAGGACAGTGGAATGCTGTCGCCCTTGGTAGCATTGCTTTTGCTCTAGTCTCGGTCAGAACTTTCAGCCGGAATTTGACCATTTCTGGTGTCTGCCTTTCCGCCTTGTCAGTTGTAACCGACGCAAGAAACTGGCTCTCTTGGAAAGCAAATGAGCACAACCCAATTGGGAATTCCTTTGCATGAAATACACCTTCCCTCCCATCTCTCCTTCCAACCCCGGTTCATTTGCCGAACGCCCTCTGCAGCCCCCCTTCCTACCTCCCGTCCTACCTGCCGAGCAGTCAGGGCCCTGGTAGCCATCTTCGCAGAAGCAGAGCCCCTCCTGGCAGTGCCCTCGCCCGCTGCAGGCGTTCAGACACCGCTGCTGACTGCAGTCGTCCCCCACGTAGCCCTCCTGGCAGAAGCAGGTGCCATTGGCACATCTCCCCTTCCCCGAACAGTCCCCGGGGCATCTCAGCTCGCTACAGTCCTCGCCTGTGTAGGGCTCTTCACAGACACACTCTCCATCCACGCAGAGCCCCCGGGAGCTGCAGTCTGTCGGGCACCGGAGCTCGGAGCAGTCGCCCCCGCTGTACTCGCTGTCACAGACGCACTGGCCATCCACGCACACACCCCGGCTGGAGCAGCCCAGCGGGCAGTAGGGCTCGGAGCAGTTCTTGCCGAACCAGCCTTCATTGCAGATGCAGCCGCAGGACTGGAGGCTAAAGTTGCCGTGGCCGCTGCAGTGAGGGGTGTAGTCCAGTTGTCCTGGAAGGGTCAAGGAGGAGGTCAAAGGGAAGCAGTGGCTCCTCCTGTAAGTGGCGCAGGGGGAGGGGTGGGCACACACCTCTCTCCTCACTCTCTGGTTAGATTTGGGGGGCTGACAGTCAAGCTCAAACTAGTTTGGTACATACCCAATTTCGTTAACAATTTTCACCCAATCTGGGTTGCCTGTGCCTAGCATGGTGCTGGGGGCCAGGATGAATGAGATCTGGAGACTTGTCCTCCAGGAGCTCACCTTCAGTGTGTCTTAGCTTGGGTCCCCTGGAAGTAGACCTTGGATATGAGGGCTCAGGTCAAGGGACTTACTAGAAAGTGCTCTGAGGAGAAACTGATTAGGGAGGGGGGAGATAGAGGACGGAGGACCGTAAGCCAGGGTGTGTTAACAGGCGGAGTCCCAGAGAAGATAACCCGGGTTTAATACTGCGGGATGCTCTGGCCACAGTGCAGGTCCCTGACAAAGACACCCAGGAGCGGGCTGTGGGGACTGATGGCAACCCAAGGGGAGGTAGGCTGAGCGCTAAGGCTGCTATGCAGGGCAAGGTCATTTGTGCTACAGACACATCTTGCTCCCTCTCCTTCCTGCCATCTAACTAACTTGGCTCATTTATCACAACTCAGCACCAGGGTCACTTCTAAGGCTTCCCAGAACTTCAGTCTCATTTCATTACTATGTGCTGTGATCTTTTTGGATTCTATGCCTATCTCTGTCCCAGCCCTTTCCACACCATAACTACAGGGGTTAATTTATCTGTCTAGCATGAGTCAAAAAAACTAATTAAGCAAACACGAGCCCAGTACCTGCTTGGCATCCTTCTCTGCACTTGGCCCTGGGGAGATGAAATCAAGCAAGTTATAGCCCTTTTAAATTCTGCCACTTTACCTAGCCCCGTGGACTGAAAGGACGCCACAGACATTGCTTTAACATAGTTCTTGCTTGTGGATTTTTCCACATCTGCCACGGAGCCCGGTAGGAAGCTGGGAGAAAACCCACTAAGAGGCTGCCCAGCTGGGCAGTGAAGAGTTCACTTCCATGGACACCTAGGACTTCCCTGTATTCCTCAGCTCCACTGAAAAGGCAAAATGGCCTGAAAGTTCTCACCAAAGAACGGGAAGAAAGGGAGACTGAATGACTGGACTTTGGCTTCTTCACGTTGTTTATTTATAGTTTTGGTTGTGAGGCCGAGGAAGAGGTGAGAAAACTTGGGAAATATTTCACCACACAGAAACTACCCCTAATTTTGGTGTGTTATCCTGGCCTCGTTCTGTGTCATCCCTGCCACCTCCTGCTTCTTCCCCGTGAAAGCCTTCAGATACCAGAACCTACAGAGGTGAAAACCGGGACCCAGGATAGTTAGATGAATCCCTTTCTCATTAAAGAATGAATGGCATGGCTCTAAGGTGCCTTGTGGGTGAGAGGACTGAAGGTAAAAGGGGACTAACACAATCTTTATTCGTTAAGGGTCAGTTGATAGCTGTTGCTGCCATGGGGTTTACCAGAAGCCAGCCTTTCATCTGTATAGCCCTAATTCTGTATGTAGTAATCCCTGTCATTGTCGTTTATCAGCATTTGCAGGTGGGGAAAGAAGGCATGGGTTATGTAACCTGCTTAAATACCGGCTAGTAAGTAGCAGAGCCAGGATTTGAACTCAGGGAGTCTGGCTCTGAAGGTGTAATGACCCCTCCCAGAGAGGTCAAGATAGTAATTCCTAAGTGTTCCTAGTCAGGGGGTGGGTGAGGTGGGAGGTAAATCTAGACCCTCAGCCTTTGGGGGCGTGGAATCAGCTCTTCCAGTGCGTGTGAGTCTGTGCGCGTGCGCGTGCGAGCAGGTGCATGTGCGTGCACGCGCACCCACGTGTGCGTCTGCGGAGGGAGCTGAAGCCTGCATCCTGCGGCAGATGAGACCAGGTCCTCGGAGACCTTAATGACTATCATTTACTCAGATGGGAGAGAGGCTGTGGCTGAGCGAGCAGAGCGCCCGCGTTCTCTAGTCTCCGAGGTTAACATGGAGAGATATCAATTCAACAGCCTGTGAAAACCAAAGATGAATGAAGACAGACACCAAATTCCCTGCTCGCCACAGAAGCTGCTGCGCTGAACCGATGTACCATTACCTGACTCATCCCCCCCAAATCATGTTAATGTATTTCAGACTGACTGAGCAGCGTAGAGAAGGCCGGCCCCGATTCCCCTGGGGAAGGACCGCGCGTAGATGTGAGTCGCAGTGGCAGAGAGCTGCAGACACGAGCAGAGCAGCGCACTTTTCCCTCCGTGTGTGCGTGCCCGGAGGTGCTGATTTCGTGGGAGAGGCTGCCCCCTGGGGCACTGTCCCCCCTCCCCCACGCCTCGGCTGCCCCGGCGGGGACCCGCGCGCCCCCAGCCCCTACCTGTGGCCGCGCTTTCTGGGCAGCAGTTGCTGGTGCACTGGTCCCGGAGCAGGGACACCTCCCTCTCCAGCATCTCGATGCGGCTCAGCAGCTCCTGCAGCACCTGGGCCGAGCCGGCGCAGGGGCAGGCCTTTTTGGGGAGGTTGATCCTGTGGGTGAAGGTGACCTGGCTCTCGTGGTCCGAGGTCTGGCCCGTGTACTCCGCCAGCGCCTCGTCTTCGGCACTCACCTCCTGCTCGGCCGAGGCCTCCAGCCCGGAGGAGCAGAGGCTGTCCAGGGGCACGTTAATGTTGTACACGTGGTTGAAGACCATTGGCTGCTCTTTGCCGGAAGCGCTGTAGTTGGCCACACCTCCTTCCTCCTCCGCCGCCTGTCTCTGGACCCCTTCCGTGGTGACCTCCAGCTGACATTCGGAAGGCTTGAGCAGGGAGCCCAGGAGGATGAGGTTGACACCAAGGAGCATGTTCTTCAGGACCACCGTTTCCCCGTCCACCCCCATTCTCTCAGCCAGAGCTCCGGGTTCAAGACCAGGCTGCAGCGCACAGCCGGGAGTTGTGGGAATCTGCAAGAGAGACCGAGGAATAAGATGACCCCCTGAGCTGTGCCGAGCACCAGGGCTGGGCGAAATCCTACAAAGCTGTAGAGCAGGCTCTTAAGATTTTACGCGGGTAGGTTGGAAAGGGACAGTAGTTATCAGGGTCACAGAAGCCCAGAGCTTTGTCCCCGAGTGGGATGGATTCCTGAAAATGGACACTGCTTCTGCAGAAGGACATTTTGATTTCCCAAAAGGCTTATCTAGAATGCTCTCATCTGAGCCCCATGGTGGGCAAGTAGGCCCAGCCCAGAGGACCCGTGAGGACTGACGCCTGGGGGTTGGTGGTTAAGCTATCCCTCCAAGGAGAGCTCAGAGCTTACTTTCACGTCTGGGTGAGAAGTACGATGAAGGGTACCACGGAGCCTCAGGCATACCCTCATATTTTCCCACGTATTTGTTAGCAAGGGGCCCAGCCAGCCACTTCAACATAACTTATGAAATCCTCTAAGCCCGTGTATTCAATACGAGTTGACTTTGGAATAACCAACCAGGCAGATAATGTAGTTCCAGGTAATTGTGGTTGTTAATAATCCTTGGGTACGTTTGTGATTATCGGGGACTGTGTGAGCCGAACTTTCTTTTAATCTTCTCATTAGTTTAGTCCCGGTGCTTTGTGACCACAGGGTGCCTTTCTTCCGAGGTCCTGTTTAAATTGCTAAAATAATGAATTAGCTCCTCTGCTGATTACCTAGTCACCAAAACCCACAGAGGATGAGAAATTTACTGTAATGCAAATCAGTTTTGCAGAAATTATATTTCTTTTTTATCCCCTATGTAAAAGAGGAAAGAGGCTTACAAATTTTGGTTCTAAAGGTAGTGTTAGAGCTTCTAAGAAGATTAAAGACAGAGGGATGGGGTAAGTCTAGCTGGGACTGAGAGAGGACACAAATGATGCCTGATGCCTAGTAATGGGGCTTGGCGGCCAGACTGGGCTGTGTACCTTGCACATGACCTTCCTGGCCCTGGGGACAGCCCTAGGGGGGCTGATATCCCCATCTCATGATCGAGGCAATTCTGCCTGGAGAGGTTAAGATTTGAATGCAGGCCTGACGGACTTTCACAGACTGAAAGCCTGTCTTCCTAACTGCTGTGCTCTAGCTCATTCCTTGAAAGTATGCTCAATTTTCTGTTGTCTTCTGATGGCAGTTGTGTAATTCTAGGATCTTCCTGGGAATATTGAGGTTAGAAACTTTTGCTAGGGTCAGATCCAATGTTCCTTCCTCCGTGAAGCCTCCTCCTCTCACCTTTTCCCTCCTGTCTCTTCATCTGCTTTCCCCAGTGAGGCGAAGAAGTTAAGCCCCTCTGACAGCATGTCTCATGCTAGACCTGTGTCTCCTTTGCCTGGTTCTCCCCACCTGGACTGCTAAATCGATTCTGGTCAGACCATGTCTTATCTGCAGCATTTGATGTGTGCCTAGGGCAGCAAAAGTGCTCAGTACATGGCTGTTGGATGAATGAGTGGATGCCTGGAAGGACGAATAAACAGATAAATTAAAAAGTGACTGCCCAGTGAGCAAACGGTTGAATCATTATCCAACTTATTTGATCTCCTTCCATTATCCTCAAGTTATTCATTATTCTTGTCCCTTTCAGTTCAACTGGACAGTTCTGAGGGTTGATTTTGGTAAGAATGATCTGTATTAGTGACTAGTATAAAAACTACATCTCATTACTCAGCCTTTATGTTATATATTGAACCATAGTAGTCCCTGTTTCCAATATGAAGAGGAAACAGAGCAGAGCTGTTAAGATCATGGACACTGGAACCAGACCGTCTGGGTTCAGACCCAGCTCCTTCACTTTTTTAGCTGTAGGTGGATCATTTAGCCTCTGTGTGCCTCCATTTCTCCATCTACACAAAGGGGATTATAACGGTACCTATCTTCCAGAATTGTAGGAATGTTTGATTATTATCTGTACAGTACTTATCTAGTACCTGGCATTAATTAAAATAAATAAATATTGTTTACAGATATGTAGAATAATTGTTCTGCTTCTTCCCCTATCCAAGGACTGCCCTAAAATTGCTGGAACACACGAGAAGTCTCATCCATCAGTGGACACCAGGAAAGCCCAAACTTAGCATACCCTTGTTTGAACAAGGGTGAGGTTCTTGGAGCTAATCCGGGACGAGGTGATCCACCGGCCACAACAAGATAAGGTAAATCAGGGGCACCTGGGTGGCTCAGTGGGTTAAGCCTCTGCCTTCGGCTCAGGTCATGATCTCAGGGTCCTGGGATTGAGCCCCGCATCAGGCTCTCTGCTCAGTGGGGAGCCTGCTTCCTCCTCTCTCTCTGCCTGCCTCTCTGCCTACTTGTGATCTCTTTCTCTGTCAAATAAATTAAAAAAAAAAAAAAGATAAGGTAAATCAACCTTGGGGAGAGACAGAGTGATGTGTCTGAACCAAATTACCCTCATGGCTGTCAACTCTTTCCAAGGCCCTCAATCTAGGGTGCTGTTGGCTTTCTGTTTCCGGGTCCCCAACCATTGCCTCCTTGGAGGGTTGCTTCTGCGCCTTCTACCACTGAAAGCTCCCCAGAAAGGCTCTGCTATCAGTCACTGACATTCACTCTCACACTGAAGGCTGAGGAGCCTTAGTTATTTCTTTTACTAAACTAATGTTCGTTTGTCTGATCCATGTTGCTATTGCTGAATAGCTTTTATTTTATTTTTTTTAACCCAGGAACTGTAAAATTATCCCATAAAACCCATAGCATGTAATGTAGATTTGTTTGCACATAGTTGACACTCAATAAATAAGTGAAAGAATAAATGATGTTATAACTGGAAAGGAAGACAAGTGATAGGCAAATTACGAGGAAAAAATGTCAGGTCCTACACTTAGATCCAAAGTGACAACTACAGAAGTATCTATGGAGAGAAAGTTTTAGCTTTATGTGTGAACAGCACTTATGACCCTAGTCAATTACAAATTTAACTATGAGTCTGTCGACAGCATGATATTTGTAACCTCCAAAATCTTATTTAAATTTAGGCTTTATGAATTAAAACACAGAACAAAGGAGAAGGAACAGACTGTTTCGCTCTGTACTGCATGAATCGTTGACCACTGCTGGGTAGCCAGGATGTTGAGGAGACTCAGTCTTGTCATATGGGAGGGAGGAACTTGGCATTGGATCAGAGAAGTGAAGACTCACAAGTACATTGGTTCCTTTTTCATTCATTTGACAGATATTTATTGAGTACCTACCCTACGCCCGTTCCTTCATTCATAGAAGTCGCTTTCAGGTGTGTTTGCACATGTGTGTGTGCATGGGTGTGTATGTGTGTGTCAGAGGGAGGGCAAACAATAAATAGTAAAAATAATCGTGTGCAAGTATCTCTTGCTTTTTGAGAGTTGGCGTTATGCTACCTTCATTTGGGAGAGACCTATATTAGTTCTGAAAAAAGTTTTTACATTTAGGAAATTAGGAAAATGAAGCAAAAATAGCATTCAGCGTTGATTCTGCTGTGCACCGTGATAGAGGCAGTGCATACCCCAAGCAGTGAGAGGGATGGATGCTGTCCCACTTCCCCTAGGGACGACATTCAGCATCTCAGCTTCGAGCTGCAGGAGCTTTGAACTGTGTCTGTGAGCATCTGTACTTTATCTCAATTTATTTTGTGTGTCCATTAGCAAAATGTGTTCCAAGGTGTTAGAAAAGCCCAAGAGAGGTAATTTTTTGGGTTTGGGAAGGCTCAAAAACTATTCCATATAAATTAATGGTACATGCTTCTTCTCTTTATGCCATTTCAACTTATGAAAGCTTTCATAGGAAACTCTACTCTCAGATAGCAGAGAAACCTGTGTACCATATATAATGTATCATAAAAGGCATAGCATATGGTATTTGATGTATGATGATATAACATTCATTTGTGTGTGTTTGTATCAGCAAATGTAAGTGGAGAAGACTAAAAGATGAGGGTCTGGGGCACCAACAGGGCAGGAAAAGTCGTGCTAATATTATAAGGCATGGTCAGGGAAGGCTTCTCTGATAAGGTGATGGTTGAGCAGAGACCTCAAAGAAGTGGAGTGGTGAGCCAAGCAGATGGCAGTGGAACAGCATTTCAGACATAGGGAACAGCAAGTGTGAGGGCTCAGAAGCAGGATCCAGACTAGTGAGTTTGAGGGACAGTGAGACTGTGGCCAAGCGAATGAAGGAGCAGATGTGGGGAGGTGTCAGAGAGGTAGAGAGGGCCAGTTTGGATACAGCCTTATAAACCACTATAAGGACTCTGCCTTTTACTCTAGCTATATGGTCACTCTTCTAAAATGCATCTCTGACCAAACACTTCTTAGGACCTAGTCTCTATTCTTTTTTCTTTTTTAAGATTTTATTTATTTATTTGAGAGAGATAGAGCATGACCAGAGGGGAGGGGCAGAGGCAGAGGGAGAAGCAGACTCCCCTCTGAGGAAGGAGTCTGATGCAGGACTCGATCCCAGGACTCTGGGATCATGACCTGAGTCAAAAACAGATATTTAACCGACTGAGCCACCCAGATGCCCCCCCACCATAGTCCCTGTTCTTGAGAAACTCTCAGGTTTGTGGAGACGATGAAGACACAATAAATAGAACAACAATGTGATATGATCATTACGGTGACCAACACATGCCCAGAGTGCCCAGAGAGGGCTGCAGGCGATGCGACTCAGTCAGGGTTTTATTAGCAGGGACAGCTACACAGACGGGTTAGCGTAATTGTCGGTGCCCTTCACCATGTACTTCCGGCCTGGCTTTCCAGACACATGGTAGGACTATGTTTTCTGGCCTCCCTTTGGTTCAGTGTGGCCATGCCACTAGGACTGGCCAATCAGTTCTGAGGAAGTGATGTGTGTCCCTTCCAGGCTGGCGCCTTCATTGCTGATGAGAGACCCTTCAGAGCTCTCCCTCCCGTAGTGGCTGGCAGAAGTGCGTCATACCCAAGAAGATATCGCGTTTGCTAAAACTCTGAAGTGTGCAAGCACGTGCTTGCTCTATCAATGTCAGTATTTGAAAGGCCGTGGAAAGCTGAAGGATTGGACTTATATTTGCCAAAAGGTCCAAGGGAAGTAGTTTCCACCAAGTGGGGTAATCTACAAGGAAACCAATTTTGGCTCCATTTAGAGAATAGCTTTTCTAACAATTAGAACTACTGAATTGTCATGGTGGGTAGTGAGCTCCCTGTCACTGGGAAGTATTCAGGCACAAGTGGAAAGTCTGCTTAATGAGAATGCTGAAGATGGGCTTCCAAGCATTACATGAGAGGATGAACAAAAATGGACATTACGGTCTTCTTTTTCCTGATATTCTCATGTGGCTTTGAGGAGTCTACTCACTATAAAACCATATTTGGCTTCCTAGGGCTGCTGTCACAAATCACAACTGAGTAACTATGAACTCTAGAACTTCTTGTCTTACAATTCTGGAGACTACAAATCCAAAATCAAGGTGTCAATAAGGTTGATTCCTTCTGAGTGCTCTGAGGGAAGATCTATACCTCTTTCCTAGGTGGCAGTCCTGGCAGTCCCTGGCTTGTAGATGGGACGTGGCAAACTGAGCCTCCATTGTCATATTGTCTTCTCTGTGTCTTCACATGGTCATCAGTCACATTGGATGGGGCCAGTATAACCTCATCTTAACTACATCCGCAATGACCCTCTTTCCAAATGATGTCACATTCTGAGATACTGGGGATGAGAACTTCACTATATTTTCTTTGTAGGACACAACTCAACCCATAACAAAACCAACAGCTAATTGGGCATTTACCAATGGCACCAAGCTCAGTGTTTTTCTTATATTATTATATTCACTCCTGACAATGATTCTATAAACTAGGGAGGAGTGATGTTTAGGAGTCAAGATATTTAGCAACTGGCTTGGCTTGGGCCACAGCCAATCAGAAGGAGGCATCAGTCAGTCAGCCCCTCTGTAAACAGTGAGGGCTCTGTGGTGAGGGCTCTGCGGTGATTTTGCTAACATGCTAGGTCCTCTTTCTTTCCATTATTCGAGACGAGGAAAATGAACTTTGGGAAAGGCCAAGGAATTTGACCAAGATTGCACAGCTAATGACCAGAGGAGCCAAGACTGAACCCGGATCTTGCTGACCGTAGTCTGTACTCCCAACTGCTGTTTTCAGCCAGTTTTAATTAGTGGCCACATACCATTCTCATGAAAAGACTCAGAGCTCTTAAAAATCAACACTTTCCTCTCCCGGGATCAGATTTAGGACATCTTGACAGCGATGACTTTTAGCTTAATGCTTTCTCCACCAGTGCAGGCAGCTACCCTAGAAACTGCGTTAGTTTCTCCCGCTGGGAGGGAAGGCTTGTCTGGTGGGTTCTTTGTTTAAAAGTGCCCGGCCTCCACTGGGTCCCAAAGAATCAAGAACAATTCTAAACTAGTAAACCTTGATCTTGGAGGAGTTGGAGGACACTTTAAAAACTTGTCCTTTCCAAGTAGTTAAGGAGACCAGGACCCGCAGAGGTTTGTGCTGGAGTGCGCCCGCCCAGCTCAGCCACAAGCCACCCTAGACCACACCACAGGCCCCTCTGCTTCTCTCTCGTGTCTACACTTCCATGTGGCTTCGGTGGCTGCTCTGGGGACAGGTAGAGACAGAAGGCGGAATGAACGGCGTGGAGGGCTTCATGTTTCTCCCTTTATCTGACGTTGCTGAAGGGAAGGGGAGTGAAATGGACGTTTATTTAGTGCTGACTGAATAAATATGTCCTTCACTGTGCCGTGTGGAGGACGGAAAGGACGGAAAGGAAAGCTCATGTCACTTCATTATTTCCAAGTGGCTTTTCTTTCTCAAATCCTTGAAAGCTCCCTTTCTGCCTTCATTCTATACCTCCACCTCCCATTCCAACAAAGAATGTTGACTGTTCTGCACATGGTCTCTCTCTGTGGCGCTCTTCAGTGAAGCTGGTAGACAGCACTCCACAGCTTCTTCTGGGGAAGGCCTGGCCTCCTCTTGTGACATACCCCTGAGGGCTGCATTCCATAAGCTTGTCACCTGTAGAGGGGCTCCCCCTGCTCTCAGCCCCACTCCCTGGCTTTGGCGTGAGGTGACGGCATCACCTGTAAGCTAGATGCCCATTCTGTTACGAGAGGTGACCTAGGCTGGAGGGGACCAGCAGAGCCGCGACATCCCCTCATGGTCTTCCTACCTCCCAGATGGCTCATCCAGCTACAGTTAATAAGACTCCAGGACCAGGGCCACGATGGGCCAGTCAGAGCAGCGATGTGTGTGTGTGTGTGTGTGTGTGTGTGTGTGTGTGTGTCTGGGGGACAAGCGGGGAAAGCCAAGGAGGTGGAGGAGGAAACGCGGGAAGCATGCCAAGCTGGAGAGAGACTCCAACAAGACTTCTAGAGGCAGAGAGAGCAAATGTAAACCTGAGGGACAGTGATACACCCGGGCCTCAGCGCTACACCAGCACTCGTGAGCAAGATAGAGAGCTAATGACCCTCGGAAGGAGAGTGCAATAGAGTCGCAGTAATGTGATATATTGATACTCAGGAAATCCGTGTGGGGCCATTGATTCATTCCCCCCTCCCCCGCTTCCTTATCAGTGCAATTATCGGGGCCGGCACCGGAGGAGTCTCTGGGTAATTTGTATGAGGTGGAGAGCAGGTTGGTCCTCCAGGCGAGCTGGTGCCCAGCGGCTGAAGTGCTCGCTCCTCTCCCGAGGCCTGTGGGCAGATCCTGGCTCACCGCGCCCAGCTGGAGCGCCTGCCCCAGCTGAAGCCGTTCTTCTGGGCCTCTTCCTGCCCTCGGCCTCCTCCGCAGGCCCTCGCCTGGCTAGCTTTCTTCACCTTGAGGAGCTTTGCAGTGGTTATGGGAAAACATGCACAGAGAAGGGAGAGGAAAGCTGGTCTCCAGAAGGTGGGGGTGTGGGGCGGGTAAGGATGGGGAGGTGACCAAGAGGAAAGGCCACTGGTCACTCACACTGAAGCTATGCCTTTGGGGGTTTTTCTTTTTCCTTCCCCCCCTCCCACTCCCACGACTCAAAGAGCAGATGCAAGAGATGAAGACAGACAGAAATACCTCAGGAAAAAAACAATAGGTGAGAAAAAAATGAGCGTGTAGGTTGTTGGACTGGTGAACAGAGGTGATCTCCAGGGGTGGGCGGCCAGAGCTCTGTTTGGATTTTCTAGCTTCTGCCAACCTTAGTCCCCACTCTGTCCCTGGGGTGATTTATAAACCAGAACTGTATCTGTGGAAAAATGACACTCTTTTTTGTGATTTTTTTTTTGTAAGAATTAGTTTAAAAATAGTTCCCTCCCTGCCGTTGGGATGCTCTGTCACTTGGAGAAAGAGGGTAATTATGAAAGACGCGGGTGTAATGTGATTACAGCCGGCCCCATTGTGTCAGTGGAGGCACAGTTGGGGCGGCCGGGAGGGCTTGGAGCCCGCTGTCTCCCTCAGCACTGGGCCTTTATTGGGCCTGTCAGATTTCTGAAAAGAACCCGAGGGCAGAAAACTCCCTGCAGTCGGGGCCCGTGGCTGGCCCTGAGCCGTCAGCAAGGACACAGAGTGGTATGGGAGGAGACACGGGGCCAGGCCAGGGCATCACCTCCCACCGGGCCTGCCCATCCCCCACTCCTGAGCAGCGTTCGCCTTACCCTGCCCAAGTGTGAGCATCAGCACAGAGGGTCTGTGGCTCCCATTCCCACGGACCCACATTCGCTTCTCAGCACAAATGGTCATAGGATGTGGGTAAGCTTTGTGTCAGTGTGGATTAGAGAAACCGCAGTGGTTGGGGACAGGCAGTCTGGCTTCTGGTCCCCCTCCTGCCTCCATCTGGCTCTACCTCTGAGACTTCTACCTGGCCTGACCTCCCAGAGCCATGCCTTCTTCATCTGAAGTATAGGGTCTTGAATATCAGTCATGGGAACTTTACCAAATGAGTAATAAAATCTCAGGATCGGAAGGGGGCTTGAGGTCATCCTAGGTTGAATTCCCACTTTACAGTACAGCTGGCAAGGCTGGGCAGGTCTTACCCCCTGAGGGCACTGATTCCCTTTTGGGGGCAGGTAGGACTGATAGTCTGTCTTCCAGGCTGGCCCAGGATTTTTGGTAAATGGAGATTCCATTTAGCTGAGAATGTATTCAATTTTTATAGACCCTAGATAATTCTGTAGGGTATTTGAACATATATATAAAATTTAATATATTAATAATAATGTATATAATGTGTTAATAGATTTAAATGTAGTAATATATTATGTTAATACAGTAATAACACATCATAACATCTATAGAATATTTGAAAATACATAATCTAAAATATTAATAATGACCTAATAGATTATATGTTAATATATACCATGATTAACATACACTAATTATTGTAATATATTAACAATATTAATGTTAGACAATAATACATAATACTATAATATAGTATAATAAAATATGTATTTATATTTATTTTTGGATATAGTCCTATTCAGTTCTCACAATGATCCATGCGATTATTCCCATTTTATAGATGAAGCTTAAAGTATGGAAATGATTTGCGCAATTACACATAACAAGTTAGAGACGCGCTAAATCCTGAGCCACATTTCTAGACTCTCAGTTCAGTTGTAGATGCCACAGCCTCCGTATATCACTCGTCTCTATCCTTTGGAAGTAGGTCAAATATAAGTAATAAATTCCTCATAAATTTCCACCCTTTGGGTCACAGATTCTTCCAAGAGTCTGACTTTTGTGCTGTCATTAATGTCTACTTTTCATTGGTGTTTCCTGAGCTGAGAGAATACCATGTCACCATTCGCTGTTCACGTATTCTTCTTGAAGAGTCATCATATTCCTTTTATCTTCCTCTTCTTTACATTTAATAAAAACGCAATGAAGGGGCGCCTGGGTGGCTCAGTCACTTAAATATCCGATTCTTGATTCTGGCTCAGGTCGTGGTCTCAGGGTTGTGGGATCGAGCCCCTCGTTGGGCTCCACACTCAGCCCAGAGCCTTCTGGAGATTTTCTCTCCTTCTCCCTCTGCCCCTCCCTCCTGCTCACACTTTCTCTCTCCTAAAATAAATAAATCTTGTAAATAAATAAATTTTTAAAAATGGAAAGAAGATTGCCTTAGTAGCGGAACCACCCGCATAAAAGCACCTCAATCAGTGGTTTTTATTTCCCACCTAAGATAACCCTGAGAAGAAAGAGAGAGTGGTCTCTGCCCTCATGGGGCTTACAACCTGGTTGAGAAGACTAGACTCATACCCATGACACCAAAAGACAAAGCAAGGCGGTCTGTTTTTCTTATTACACTGGAGATCCTCAAGCCAAGTTCAATAGGTATCTCTCACACAGTGAACAAAGCTAACTGCGGGAGCAGCGGCCAGAGAAGTCTTCCGCACATGATGGTCCCAGTCCAGATGGAGGCGAGGGGTTGGAAAGGTAGACAGAGTTGTGGAGGGCAGGTAAGGAGAGGGGAGAGGGGTCAAAGGGTGCAGCATAAACAGAGTTTACTGGAGCCCCAAGGCCAAAGGCTAGGTAGTTCTGCCTCTGGGGGGTCCATCTTCAGTCTTTCAAAAACTTAAAATTAACTAAAACTAGATTATTAAAAGAAAACTTAGGTGCCCTGTGTGTGTTCAGAGATCGGGGAGCTGGTCATGTCTTTGCACTGATTCTAGGGCTTGATGTCCATGTGCCTGTGGGTCTTGGAGGCCAACTCAGGGCCATGCAAATTTATACATTTGAGCTCTGAACTTCAAAGTTATTATAACTGTAAATTTAGGAATTGTTTGCTTGAGCCTAGGGCACTGAAACCTTTTAGAAACAGGCAAATATTAAGAGTCACCTGCAAAAATTACACTCACCCACATCCAGAATACAAGCTAATTCATCCACTCTAAAAATGCCTAATGACAGATTCAAATATCAAATTCATGCTGTTTCCAATTATATGACATAACTATGTTGGAGTTGATCCTTCCAGCTGGAACTGAATAATTGCTTTCATATCGGATGTCCATTAATTTCTTCAGATGACTCGTGTGTTGGAGGCGGCAACTTATAAAAGTTCAGCTCTAGAGGTCTACAGGAGTTGTTTTCTTCATTGCATAAATTATGTCTTTTAGAGCATGAAATAGTACCACCCTGACCCAGAGACGACACACAGGTGAATTATATTTTCTAGAGCATGAAATAACATCACTATCTGCTCACCGACATTCGAGGGAGTTCTGAGAGTACCGGTATGGGGAGCACGACTGGCTTAATTAAATTCAGTTACACACTGATTGCACGCCAGCGATGGGGCTAGGTTCCATTCGAGATGTCAGGGGTGAGCTAGAGAAATCTCAGGTCACTCCCTGGGTACCTGGCAGGGGGCGACTCACACACCAAGAAGAAACAGGAGACCGTGAGGAGGGCAGCATCAGGAGTCTGTGGGAAATGCTTTGGGGGGCCCAGCAGAAGGAAGCATTTCAACCACAAGACTCTCTAGAGAAAACCCAGTGGGGAAGAAGGGGGTCTTTGAACCGGGTCTTGAAGAATCAGGAAGCTGTGGAAGGGAGCAGGTGGAGGAAAAAGCAGCTGCGAGGGGTGAGGAGTAGAGACGCAGGAGAATCATGCTGGAGGCGGGGGGCCATCTCCACCGTGGTCGTGGCACAGGGGGATGTGTGCCCGGTGTTCAGGGACGAGGGCAGCATGTTGTCCGAGAGCCTTGACTGGCATCTGTAGAAACTTGCCGTGTCCTCCGCGGCCCGTCGGGCCCTCCGCGTGTTGTAAGCAGGGCGTGACATGATTCGGAGACGCTTTGACATCCGCCGCTGCGGTTGGCGCCAAAGATGAGTACTAATCTGCCAGACTCAAAAGATTGTTTGCTTGTCGTTTATCTTATTTTGCAGTTATGTAGTCAGTAAGGCTCAGATTAGCTTTCCTCATTACTTTCGAGAGTGGTTTTTCAGGGTACATAATTTCTTAAATTCCTCTGCTCGCACTCGGTCTCGACAAAATGCATTTTGTTCTCCATTAAGTTATACGGCATCATCTTTGTTCATTATTGCTAAGAGGAGGCTCCCGAGGAATGCCGATGTTGTTTGATTAACTGCTCGATTCAGGATATGTATTGTAAAATATGGGACTTTTCCATATTTTTGATCTGAATAAAGGAAAGAATTGACCATTTAGCTACAAGCAGCTGCTTTTCGGAGTTGGCCCCGAGCGTGGCTGGGCTGCTGAGGCTTTGGTGAGCGAAGTGTGCTTTGAGGGCTCCGGGAGTCAATGCGTGATCCCTACAGGGTACAGAGAAGTACAACAGAGCCCACAGAGGGTGCAGAATGTCTCTGGTGGGCTTGGGTTTATCCCTGCAAGAACTGGAGCTCCGTGTCCTGTTCCCTTCAGTGGTCGCTCTCCTTCCTCCCTAGACAGGGAGGGAGCCTCGGTGCACAGCTCAAAGGGACTGAGTCCCTCTCCAGGCACATGCAGCAGCCCCTGAACTCTTCCATGGGTCCTTCCAGACCCTCTTTCCACCTTTCTCCACCCTCATCTCTCTCCCTGGAGGCTCCCTCGCCCTTGGCCTGCGTCGTCACTTCCAGCGGAAGGGGAAGGCCCAGTAGGATAGCTACAGCTGGAGTCCGGAGGAGAGCAGGGTCCTGGCTTCCTCCTGGGACGTCGCTCAGGCCAGCAGTGTCCCTTTCAAGGTGACCTCCTCTACACCACTCACTCTCTTTCTAGGTTCTGGTAACCTCTCTGCAAACTCCTGTCACCTCCACTGGGCCTTGAGGATGGTTAACAGCTCAGCTTCTACTCACCCTAGTGGGCAGAGGCAGTATCTTCACGGACTGAGCATGGCTGTCCAGGGCTCATGCCTGCGGGAACCCACAGAGATCTGGCTTCCTGGGACAGTGGTTTACCCCAGGCATTTCCTCCCTTCCCCAGTTCTGCTTAAAATTTACCTGTCCTCTGTGCCTCATTCCTTTAGTAGTCAAATGCCAAAGTAATACAAGATACAGTATTGGCAATAAATTAACACCTTCTGAAAACCTATTTGGAGACAGGCAGCCTTAGACCATAAATAACAGTGACATTTTCATTTGAACAACAGCCTCATCTAACCTAACAGTGGACATGGTTCAGTGTGGTTTCATGCAGTCCCAGGGAATAAGATTCATCGCCTGTGAAAGGTTTCAGCATCTTTTCTCACATTGATCTTTCTACCTTTCTCCTGTTGAAAAGCACTAAAAGGAGCCAGAGGACCAGAACCCCTGGCATTTGCAGAGCTCAATATAGATTACAAAATGCTTTCATAAACATAATCTTGGTTCATCCTTTTGTGAGTTTTGTAAACTATGTAAGGTAGGTATATTGTCCCATTTTATAGAGGAGTAAACTGAGGCTTATTCCTAGGAGTGACATGCTGTGAAGCTGATATCAAAGAAATCGAGTGTTCTGAGGGTAACCCCTGCTCCCTTTATGGGGTTGAATGGAACTTGGTTCACATCTCCCTGAGTTTGTTTTCCTTATAGGGAAACTGGGGAAATATAGTGATATTAGAAATAATAATAATAAAGGCACAGGTTAATTTATTTCTCAGCAAAAAGCATGTTCTATAAGTTAAAAAGAGAAATTTCAACCTTCTACTTTATCTACACTTTGGCCACTTATAGGGGCTTTAATACGCAGTTGGCTGGGCACTAGGGGTAGGGGACTCACGACAATTAAGGTCAGCTGCAGGGCTAGAGATGGGGAGGGAGTCTGGCAGCCGAGGCCCAGAGGGAGTGGAGAAGCCCAAGCTATAGTCAGTGCATAGGGAACTTTCTCTGTTTCTCTCTGTTTACACAACAGCTCTCTTCTCTAGGGCTGGAGGACTATACCCCCCAGAAGCTCTCAGATTTCCCTAAGAACAAATCAAAACTGGATCCTTTCTTTGGAGTTTGCATTAGGAAAACTATCCCTTTGATCCTAGTTTCATTATCAAACAGGATTCCTGGGGGGGGGGGGATATCATGATGAGGTTCCCCCTGCTGAGCAGGACACCAGCTGATTCATTGAATTGGAAGCCCAAGCAGGTGAGTTCTTTCCTGAGCCAGCACCGAGAATTTTCCATGCCTTATCCATCAGCGGCAATGTCGGAAGATAATTACGAGGTAGGCCATGACATGCCCTCATTCCTGGTCTAGGATATTATACCTTCATTAGTCTAGACCCACAAATATGTGTCTAGAATGGCCTAGACTTTTCATCTGCAAAATGAGTCCACAGTAATAAATTAACAATGGTATTTGTTGTCTTTCTCTAAAATAGCAAGATTTCTGGGCTTTGCATAGAAGGTTGAAGACGTGGCTGGGATTGTCTGAACCAACCGCATTTGCTTAGGAAGGGAAACTCCCACCAGCTTCAACAAAGCTGGTCACATGTGGCTACACTACCCAGCGTCTGGTCTGTACATGGTGCCCCACTGGGATACGTATGTGGGACTGTTCTGAGGGGAAAGGGAGAGCTTTCTCCAACCAACACATACGTATGCCAGGCACTTGTCGAAGGCTTTTGCACATTAACTCATTTAATCCTCAAAGCAACCATACAAGTGACTACAATTGCACCCATTTTATAGATGAGGAAATTGAGTGGCAGAGAGGTTAAGTGACTTGTCTAAAATCACAAAGCCTTAAGTGAGGGTACCAAGATTAAAAGTTTTTGAATGCCAAAGGATGTAACCAGTAGACTAGGAAGCCTTCACACCACCAAGAATTTGTGACAATGACGTCTCTGTCTGAGCTCACCTAGAACTTGTTACTACACTTAACAGGAGAGTTATCTGCAGAGTTGTTTCCTCCCCGTGTCCGTCCCCAGTCAGAGAGTCCCTAGAGGGCAGGTCTGTCACCTCGCTATCTTTTGTCTCAGCTTATAATACAGATCCTGAAGTCTTGGGGGCCCTTTATCTAAATACGTATGTACATGCACACATGATGTAGCTCGGGCCGGCCTTACCTACTTAGGTGTCCACGTTTTCCCCCACACATTGGTTTCTTCCATTTCCAAAGTTTCTGAAATTGTTCTCTGTGCCATGTTATTCCTGAGAACCACTGCTGGGAGTGTGTGAGGTGGCCCTGGGGGCTGGGGACAGGCTGTCCTGCTAGCTAACAGCACAGTTTATTGTTAGGGTAATAAACATCCTGCCTGTCCCTTTCCAGGCTCTCTCACTGATAGTTTCAGGATTATGGGTCTTCCCCCCTCTCTTCCCTTTGATCACTGCTGCCTGTCATATTGTTTCTTATTATTGACCTTGGTACCTGTCAGACCACTCACACCCCCTAATTGTCTTCGCATGCTGCTTGTCCATCTTTGCTGAAACCTGGTTTCTCTGATTACACAGGCCCTGTTATCTCATGGATTTATTTGATTCTTCTCAGGAACGAAGGATGATTTGGGGCCTTCTTTGCCCTTGGATTTGACAGTGGTTGTTGGCTGTGAGCCGGGTCATCGATGGTCCCCTCTGGGGGCCTCCTCAGGGAGACTTTAGAGAGGGGTCATTGCCTGATGGGCAGGGCACCTGCCTCGAAGAACACATCTCTCTGTGTCTCCTGCCACTTCCAGTCACTGGCTTTATGAAACTGAGCAAGTCATGGGATGACTCCGGGTCTCAGTTTTCTTACCTGTGAAGTGGGGAATTATTTATAGTGAGAATCAAGTCTATGTGAAAATACTGTATAAACTATGACAAGTCATGTCATCGATGGGACAGCGTCAGCATCACTAACATGTGGTTCCATTTCTATATGGGCTGGAGGTTTGTTGTGGGACATCCAGCTATGGCGGCATTTTTCCTCCCCAATCTTGTATCAGCCCCAGCAGTTAGAGGGCACACAAGCTGGAGGGTCAGTCATCATTGGGAGATAAGTTAGTCATTGTGGAAATAAGAGAAATGCAATTGAGGATGTTCAGGTGGTAACGAGTGACAGATACTATGGTGAATTTGTGGTGCATTGTTTCGACCCACCACATTGAGGGGGACTGTCATTTCATGCAGACGACCAGTAACTGAGGGAAGGGTCTACTTTCTTGGGTGTGAAAGGGCAGCGTATAGCTCCCTGGGAATCACAGGGATTCCTAAATTATTCCTGGGTTGTTCCTGGCCTGTGTTGTTCCTGGCCTGTGTTGCATCCTTGAAACTAGACCCTAAAAAGCGGGAGGGACACTTAGAGTTAAAGCTATTCAGTTGGCTATAGAAGCTGTGCATGAGGCATAGGAGGCCAGTGTCAGGTCCACGGCCAAGGGCAGGGGTGATATCCTGAGCTGGACTGGAGCATGATTCTGAGCAAGATTGAGGTGGGTCATGTGACATGTCCAGGGCACAGCCAGGGTCTGCTGAAATTCACAGAGCTTATTTAAAGCCACTAGGGTCAAAATCAAAAGGAGAGGAGACCCATCAAGAGAACGGAGATACAAATGCCACCTGTCCCAGGGGTACAGGTGAGTGTACGTGCCAGCCAAACACTATATGCCTTGGGAGTTGGAATACCCACACCAGTGGCCTAAAGCTAAACCAAGTCTATATTTTTGAAATATTCTTTTTTTCTGATTAGAAAAATAATACATAGTCATTATAGATGAGCCAGAAAGGTGGTATTGTTAATATCCTGACCCAGTGTAAGTCAGTAGTGATTTTGGTGTATTTAAAAAAAATTTTTTTTTCTCTGTGTTTATTTACATAATTGAGACTGTACCTTTTAAAGTCTAGTGAAATAGACACTCCAGACCAACAGAATTCCTTTGTTTGCTACCTTAGGGGAAGCACCACCCAGGGAAGGCCTGGAAGGCAGGTCTAGGGCCGGCCCAGGTCCACATCAGCTGCTGGGCCTCACCGCCCTGCTGGTGAGGCAGATGCCAGGCCTGGTAAGGCCGTGGTGGGGAGTGTGGCCGATCCCCACGAGGGAGCAGCTTCTGTATTTTTCCCTCTCCCCCTGGCACCACGCACACTTCTCTGCCGGCGGGGAGCCCAGGCAAGTGTTGACAGGCTGACTAGCTTCCTCTGTGCGCTTCTCCTCATTAACGTGTGTGCCGAATCATGTCTGAACGTGTAGCAGTGGCAGGAACATTGTGTTTTGATCCTGATCAGAATCACGGACCAGGTCCGCTAGAGAGAGCCCTGGGGAGAGAAGGGTCTGCTCCTCTCCTGACCCTGTGCTTTCTGACCAGTCTGAACAGCTGACCCTCAGGCAGGGGTGAGGGGAAGCTCTGGAGAAGAGGTTTCAGCAGGGGTGGGAACGCCTAGAGCAGGAGACAGACAGACAGGACCGGTGGGGGATGGAAGTCCCTGGGTTTCCATGAGCCATGCTGCACCATCCGGCTTCCATCAGAGGGAGCTGGGAAGTGTCCATGCTTGAGTGGAAGGTGGAAGCTGCTGGCTGAGATGGAAGGAAGGCTCAGGAAGAGCTTTGGGGACCAAGACCATGTGAGGAAGACCAATTCAAAGACCCCGGAGCATGACTCATCCCAGAGTGCTCTGAGCGTGCTGCAAGTGCCAACATCCCTGTGGGTCTGGGGAGGATGGCGTGTCACTCCCTTGGAGAGACTGACAGCAACTCTAGCCCAAGTGTTATCAGCACACCTCCGGGCTCAGGTCTGAGGATGTTACTTATCAAGTCATTTCCTAGGATCTTGATTTACGGATATTGAAGCATGAGGTAAGAGGGTGTCATAGGTGTGGGGCTTGGGAATCCAAGGGCCCGAAGTCGGTCTGACACATACTAGTCACGCGATCGTGGGCGAGTTCCAGCTTCAGCTTCCTCCTCTGTAAAATGGAAGTAACGATGCTCTCCGTCTCACAGGTTGTTTGAAGTATTTCATACATAGTAGGTATGAAGCGTTTGACACGGGCCCTGGCATGAAGAAGCTCTCTCAAAAATGTTAGTCTGTCTGACTGTGCTTCCTGAGGTGCTGGGTGGGACTCGAGCTGGAGGAGTTTGACTGAGTTCTTACCATCCAAGGCATTTCGCTATAAGGACCCTGAGTAATTCATGGGCAGCGATCAGAACTGGTTTGTTTTTTTTTGTTTGTTTTATTTTTGTTTTTTTAAAGATTTTATTTATTTATTTGTCAGAGAGAGAGAGCGTGAGCGAGCACAGGCAGACAGAGTGGCAGGCAGAGGCAGAGGGAGAAGCAGGCTCCCTGCCGAGCAAGGAGCCTGATGTGGGACTCGATCCCAGGACGCTGGGATCATGACCTGAGCCGAAGGCAGCCGCTCAACCAACCGAGCCACCCAGGCGTCCCAGAACTGGTTTTTATCAAAACCTGTGACATCACCTCCTGAAGCGGTACGCTGACTGGTCATGAAAATGACCTTCGGGGACACAACTGGGCAGGGCGGAAAGGCAGCCGGCAGCCAGCAGCCGTGTTTGCATCCTTCCTCCGTATACATTTTCACAACCACCGTACTTGGATTGCAGAGGCTAGTGTTTCTCAGCTCCCCGGATCCTGGGAACGTAGAACCCCTGTGGTCCTCCCTCCCAGGGCTAGGACTCCCAGGGGGTGCTGGCGTTAGGCAGCTTCGGGGAGCCCAGCGACCATGGCTTCCACTCCCTTGCACCCTGGGGAATGAGCAGAACCGCCCCCTGGCTGGGCCTCAGCCCTATTCCAAGGGCCGCTCACCACGATGCTTTTGTGGGGTCTTAAATCAACCTGGAGCCAGCCTTTGACTCCCCAGAAAACACTGCCTCGGGAGCCTGCTGAGATCACTGAGGCTCAGCCTCCAGAAAGTGCAGTGGTTGCATTTTCTAATTTAATGATCTCGAGGGAAGACATCTTTGGAGCCGTGGATTCCCTGACTAGTCTGGAGAAGAAACTTTCCCAGGGATGTGCAGAAGGAAGAAGCAGATCTCAGCATAAAATTAGTAACACGGGGTCTAATTTGCCTGTGAGGGGGCATCGCTTCGGGCTCCTCGTGCCACTGGGTTGCTGTTTGCTCCCTGTTTTCATCCACTGGGGCCCCAGAGGCTCCTGGGGACCCCAGAGATCGTGGAGTGGTTGGTGCCTGGCTGCCTTCCGCTCCGGCCTCCATCCTTGTGTGACTCACAGATGGCGCAAGTAGGCAGGGCCATTGCCCTTCTCTCCTACTTCAGCCTGACATCA
Organism: Mellivora capensis; assembly: GCA_004024625.1. Classification (NCBI taxonomy): domain Eukaryota; kingdom Metazoa; phylum Chordata; class Mammalia; order Carnivora; family Mustelidae; genus Mellivora; species Mellivora capensis. The sequence goes on along the minus strand of PISX010003754.1, from coordinate 46,150 downwards.
GGAGAGGCCACGAAGCTTCCCTGGGCAGAGCTTAAAAGTTACAGCATTGACCTGACTCAACTCTGAATCTCCCCAGTCAGGCACAAATCATACAGCCTTTGTTGCTTATGCCCGAACATTCTGACTCAAGGAAGTAGTGTCTCATCATGGATAATTTAGAAAAGGGTGTTCAAACACTTTATATTCTATTGACAGTAAACACAATTTTTACTCGGAAACCCAGAATGTGATATATAAATCCTATATAAATGTAAAATGGAAACCAAGACTCCACAGAACAGCACTTGCTGTTTCGAACGTGCTCTAATCCGTTCTACTATAGTGCGTTCTCTTCTCCTTCATTAAGAAACCGTAAGGGTTGTAACCCATTAAACTGGTTTCATGCTCCACTAATACGTCACAGGCTACAATTTGAAAATCACTGCCTTAGAGCAGCACTGTCTAATAAAAGTACAATGAAAGCCACCATTGGGAGACTCATATGTAATTTAAAATTTTCTAGTAGATGCACTAGAAAGGTAAAAATAAACAGGTGGAATTAACTTTAATAATATTTTTAATGTAGCTCTAATGTATCATTTCAACATGCCATCAATATAAAAAACTGCTAATGAGTTGTTTTTTTTTTTAACCCTGAGTCTTTGAAATGTACACTAGCAGTGCATCTCAGCTTGGACTAGCCACATATCAAGTCTAGGTAAGTCACGGTAGTCACGCAGGGGCTGTTAACTCCCCCTTTGGCGAGGATAACTTTAGAGGCTAATTCAGGGAAGCAGAATTTACAAGGATGTGAGGTACTGACAACATTGTTTCTGTTTGTTTGCTTGTTTGTTTGAAGCTACATTTCCCACATGCCTCTGCTCTAGCACCAAGAAACACATTACAGCAGAATCAACCTGGGGTTGGGATCTAGATTTATTATTAGAAGTCTTATCCTCTTTGTAACTCTGGGGAATGGTTGAGGGGAAGGTTAATGCAACACCATACTACCTCCTAAATGAACTTTCAGAGACTCAAGCTGAATTCAGCACACACTAAGCAGCTACAGTTCAGCAGTATATACAGTTCAGTGTATCAATGGTAAAGGAATGTTCCAGAGTTTGGTAGTGGCGGGGGGGAATCTTTATTCAGAGTCAGAGGCTGAGTGGGTTAGGGGTCGTCCTTACTTTGTCCCGAAGGGGCTTTCTTATGACTCTTTCTGTGTGAGGGGCTTGCTTCTCCCTGGGTACTGACTGCTGACCAGCTCCCCATTCAGGTTGTAACTTTGGTAGAACCAAGACTAAAACAACCGATGTGAATGAAAATGGCTGTGTTTCCAATCCAACTAAATTTATTACTGTTGATGATAATCGCCCCTGCAGCAGATATTTAAATCAGGCTTTAAATGTAAACTTGCTCTCAAATACATATTCCTAGCAACCCTGGAAATAGAAATCCCTATTATTGCCTTCATTTTGTATACAAGAAACTAAGACCCAGGGAGGGTAAGCAAATTCTTCTAGATAAAACATTCATTTAGACCAACATTTTTCTCTGAGCATCTACCAGGCACAATGTAATATATACATTATCATATATATATATACACACACACATACATATACAGTACATACATATACAGTATAATAAGGAATAAATTTCCAACTATTGGTTGAATTTGGGTTCCAGTGCGAAAATCTTTAGTCCAGATTTAAAGATTTTCCTGCCATTCTGCACTTTTCTCACTTTTTGCAAGTGAACGTGCTCACCATCTACTATTCGTTTATTCTTGGCTTGACTTTACTCCTCTGTCTCTCACCAATCTATCACCAGTTACTTAAACAATTAATCAAATATTCAAGGATAGAGTCCATTCTATTTTCTACATTTGCCAATTCCCTTTAAAGTCATTTAGGACCTGAAGATCTGGATAACTCTCATGTGGATCTCAAGTCATCTGGTTATACTAATATTGGTCTAAATAAAGCAGAAAGCTGAATCTGGGATTCAAGATTTTCATTCTTCCTTCAGAAAACCCTCAAAAGCATATTTTCATGGTACCCTAGAACATTCTATGGCATGAATTGTTAGGGGAAGCTAAGCAAGGATGAGAAAAAATGTCTGTAGAGGGTTTCTTGTGTCAAATAAATTTAGAAATAACTTAATTAAACAGAGTTAAATAGATTTCTTTACAGAAGAAATTTTCAGAGACTTTAACATGCTAATGTGATTTTTGAACCATCAAGATAGATCTAGACATAAATGTAAGTACAGATTTAGTGTAGTTATGAAGGTGAAGACACAGTTTACAACACTAACTAGATTTAGATAGATAAGAATAGATGATATAGAAATGAAAGGCAGCATCAGCTAGTGGTTAGTATATGTGCTGCTGAAGCAAGCACCATCAGCTAGTGGTTAAAAGAACAGACTCTAGATTTGGATTTCCAGATTGAACCAATAGCTGCTAGTTGTGCAATCTCTCTTTCTCTCTTGCCTTAGTTTCTTCCTCTGTAAAATGGACATTACGTTAGGGCTATTATGAGGATTAACTTAACTAATATATATAAAGCATATATTAGAACTTGCAGCGTGATAAATGCTCAATAACTAGTAGATGAAATTGTTAGCTACATTTAGCATGTAGGATTTCCCAGATGTAGGATCCAAAGACTTTTAATAGCATCTTATGGGATTTGTATTACAATGGGATTCTCTTTCTAAGATGCTTCTCAGGGACTTAGAGCACAGGTTAGAACAGGGTAGGATCTAGAAGGCATCTTCCAGAAGATGGGAAGAGAGTGCTGCAGGAAGTCACTGAGGAAAGATGCATCACTGGAGGAACTGGGTCCTCACTGTTGTTGTCAGCATAGGTTCATAGCCCAAGAGCATGGGCCAAGGAATGGAAAGTAAATGGCATGACTGTCATCACTTCTGCTTTCTTCCCTCATGATGGATACTATTAACTGGTCATGACACTCTCTCCCACTGATCTTCTCAACACAGCATGTCATGCAACCCTGGATAGAATCTGCCTGTGAGGTAAAACTACTTCATAACCCTGAGTCCGTCTAGCGCTCATCACTAGGTGGTGAAGAAAGCAGTAGCCCTCCACCCCAGCTGGTTGCTGAAACCCCAGGGTGAGACTTGGACAGCTCATCTACCAAATCGCCACATTTCAGCCAGCATTGTTTAGCCTCTGAGGAAGTTAAACAACAACGAAAATCTGTGGCAGTTAGTAATAGTCAATGGGGGAAAGACCTTGGTGGGGAGGTGGCTGAATGGCAGCTCAGATGACTTTAAAGGATTCACTTCTGAGGAAGGAGTTAGGAGTTCTTGAGGAAGGGTTCCTGAAGTGAGAATTCAACAGAAGTCTTAGTGAGAACGCGTGTTCCTTCATATCTCAGGCTTGGAGGACGATTTTTGTAGGTGAGGTCACGTCATGTCCGAGGATAGTTTCCGGTCTTCCCTCTCATCTCTGAGTACTTCCAGGGGGTACACACCCCAAATGATGTACGCACACATTTAGGGCTTACCTTAAGCCTTGGTAGCTGGCAGGGGTGGAAGCAGCCCCGGTTCTCAGTGGTAGACCTGGGTCTCCCAACTCCTAGCTCCCTTCTCTATGCGCTGTACTGTCCTACTCTTTGATGGTGACTCAGCGTTTTCCTCTCTCCTCGCACTGGGCCGTGTTTGTGCTTGGCATCCTTCAGGTTTCTTCTCTACTTCCCTTTCACTGTCTTCAAGTAAAAAGTCTTTCTGCTTACCATATGGGGAAGAGGGCCCAGTCAACATCATTATTTAAAGGGAAATTATTACTGCAATAACACATTCTTTCATATTTTGGAGTGAAAAAAATGTGGTTTTCCTCAAAAAGGAGGAAAATTTTGTTTCGTCATGACTCCCGGTTATGTGGAGTTTCTCTGGGGTCTGGTTAGGATACCCTTATTTTGCACCTGTAGATAAATGGGTCAGGGAAGCTGTTTGACTCCATCATCTGCTTTTTCTCAGAAAAGTACTGATTCCAGGAACTGAGCTGTTCACAGCTCCCCATGGAGCCCAGGGAGCAGCCTGCCTTTCGCATAATCATGTGCCTGACATTCAGTGTCGGACATCCTCGAGACTGCCTTTTCGTTTGGGGACTGTACCAAATGGACGTTTAGGGAGAAATGAATCAATTGGGAGAGAAAGCAGAACATGAACTTTTTTCTTGGACGTTTTTCATATTACTCTGTTATTTAAGGTTTTTGTCTCGCTGTGTGGAGCTGAAACCAATAGATGTCTTCTCATGTATTTATCTAACAAGTATTATCAAATATCTACCATATGGAAAGTCCCATGTTGGGTATTGAAGGTCATATAGAATAGTCGTAAGATGACACTCTCTGTTCTACAGAAACTAAAACTCTAATAGAGGTATACCATAGGCGACCCCCTCCCTAATAACCCTTTCCCTCCCTTCCTTTGGGGGGTAAACTAGCATCCACCCAATGCTTTAGTTCCTAGGAAGGTCTAGAATAAAAATAATTTAATCAGTGTGGGCAACTTTCCTCCTAGGTGGCCAGGAGAGCTTCTGTTGACAGTGACATTTCTCTTGGGTTGGGGCAGGCCTCAGCAGAGCAGGAAAGAACCAATGCCTCTCACACAATCATAGAGAGGGGGTGAGGACCATGGTGGTGGTCTTCTGGTTCCTACAGAGCAGGTCAAAATCTGGGAAAAGCCAAAGCTTGCTTCTGTGTATGGTGATTACTTCATAGGTAACTGAGAAAGGAGAATAGGCAGTCTTTAGCTCTCAATAGGAATCCCCCACATTCCCTTGTTTCTGGACCACAGTCTCTCTCTATCTCTGCAGGTTATTGATGGAGGTGAGAGCTCCTGCCTTCTGCCAAAGCTTGAGATATTGTTGCCCCAATTGGCTAGATACTAGGAGGAATGAGGTTTCTCCTCTGGGGGAGGGGGTCTTGGAAAGGGCCATGGCTAACCGTGGGTCTTGACACAGGAACTGCCTGTCTCAGGTGGAGAAGGCAATCACAGCGAATGCCATGTTGCAGGGGCAGGTCTGGAAGGGGTCATCTCAGTTAGCAGCAGTTCTACATTTAAGGTGTGCCTGATCCTACAGTAAATGATTCGGAGTATGTATATTATTTTCTGGAGTACTTAGTCTGATGAAAACTCACGGTCAAGGGCAGCCCAGAGGTAGAGGGACATGGCTTGTTCCATTTTCCAGACATTGCAGGAGAGGGGCTGGAACAACTGTGGTTTCAAGCAGAGGCAGGGAGCCCTGCTCCTAGGAAGGCACAGAAGAAGACCCCAGGCTAAAGATTGGAAGCCCAATCTTCCCCAGATAGCAAGCGTCTTGAAACACCCCAGTTGCATTCTCCTTTCCTTCCTATCATTAGCCTGCTCTTGATTTCTCATTTTTCCTTATTGCCTGCTCTTTTCAGTTCTCCTTTCTTCTCTCCATCCTTTCATTTCTTCTTCCTTCCTCCCTCAGGGAAAGGAAGGCTGGCTCTTTTCTGTCTCTCTTTCTCTCAGTCACCATCCTTTTAGGATTTGTTCCTTCTGCTGAGTATTTGCTGTTACTTAAGTTCCATGGTATCAAGTCAAAAGGGAAGCAGGGTCTTCTGCTCCTCCTGTGATTACAACCTCGCCGCAGCTGAGACTGCTAAACTCCACCCAATACTCCTTTCTTCTTCTGTCTTGGTGGCAAGCACATAAATATTATTTGGGGCCATATTGCATCCAATTAAAAAAGAAACCACTACACTTCTCAGTCTTTCTTGCTTGGTGTGGCTCAACAATCAAGGTAGGTCCAGGGAGATGTAAGCAGAATATTGTGTGGGACTCCGGGGAAAGACACATATAGGAAGCTGACCAGCTGATAATTTCAGACTTCTTCCTCTTCCACCTTCTCCTTTCCTGCTGGCTACAGCATGGACATAGGAGCTGGAGCTCTGGAAGGCATCTTGGACCATGCAACAGCCTGACTAGAAGGTTAGGAGGCTGGGTTCGTGGTGTCACTATGCATCTGTCCTACCAGCCTTTGGACTGGATGTCTCTGGACTTCCTATACATGAAAGAAAAATAAATTTCTACTTTGTCTAAGCCCTTGTTAATTCCATTCTCTGCTCCTATAGCCGAAATCAGTCCTAAGAAATTGACTAACTTCATCAAAACGGTTTCCCATGCTCCATTATTCCCTCTCAGGTCATTGACTCTTCTACCTTCACTATTAGGCAGAACTCCATGCTGCAGTGAGTAACCTAGGCACTCTCATGATACATGGCTGGTCCAGACACAAGGGAGAAACCCTGACTTGATTCTCTGTCCAGCAAATCCTTTATAGGCACAACACGGGACTTTGGGGGGAGTTTGGAGCTGTAGCTTTTGTAGGTTTGAGTACTCACAGCAGAGTCTCCTACCAAATGTCAGATGGGGAAGCAAAGGCAATCTGTCTGAGGCTGTCAGCTGTCCAGGAGCCTGGACAAAGCAACAATTTACGAGGCGCCTTCAGAGACCGAGTATAAGAGAGGGCTTCGTCAAGCGGATTTCGCTGGCTGTGTTGTATGTACATTCACAAAGTAATTTACAGTTCCCTTGGAAACATGAAATAGTTAGGGTCTAAATTTAGAGTGTGCATTCTGAGCTGTTGTAATAAACCCAAAGAATATTCAGAGTGAAGGAACAGAGGGAAGAGATGTGGGACAATTCATTCTAACCACCAAACCCATCTACCAGGTCACGGAGACCATAGTTGCTCCTGCAGGAGGTCAACACTCCTTCCCAGTCCTCCCAGTCAAGGAGCAGATGGGAGGTGGCCACTTCTCTGCCTATGCTAAGAACTCTGGTCTTAGCACTTTGTTTTTTGCTTTACTCCTTTGCCTTCTCAGTTATGTGAGGCCCCATGACATTTGCCATCTGTTTTCTGTTCAATTTTCTTGCAAAGTGTCTCAGTGTGTGGTCCCAGAGAACCAGCATGTGAAACTCTCAGGATGCAGCCAGATTGAATTTTCAAGATGCATCCACATGCTGATTTCCCAGGAAGGTTCTGGCAGCCTGTGAGGGAACACACATTCGTTTCCAGAGAGCAGGTGTGAGGTAGAGGCCTGGAAGAAGAGTGGAGAATCCAGATAAACTCTACCTTTTATGATGACAACACACGGGGTGTTGACTATCTCCAGGAACACTGTTCCTTCCCTGGGCTTGATAATTTATCATCTTTTGCCTGAATTGAAATATAAGTCCTCCAACTGATCTTTCACTGCTTCCTGTGTGTCTCCCTCCCTGCTGTCCTCTGCACTGCCAGGGAGGTGGGCTGGCTCAGACCAGAATCATTCCTCCCTGAGCTAGGCCTATCACTGATGTTCCCTGCTGAACTGTAGCTCTGTGACCTCAGTACCATTTACCCAATAGTTCGCATATTGCCTATGTTAGTTCAGAAGAAGTTTATTGAGTTTCTGAGTGGGTAACACCCTCAAGTCCCTGCTTACACTCTTGCAATATGTCCTTGCCATTTATCTTCTAAGTTCATTAACTTGGCATTGCAGCTGCTTCATGACATGATTCTGTTTAGGTCTCCAACCTCACCTCTCACCACTGCTCACCTCTTGCTTTGTGTCTGGGAACATGGGTCTACCTATGCAACTCCCACCATGTTCAGCATGCAACATGGGGCTTTTTGAACTCACTGGATTTGCTCCTACTGTCCCTATGCTGAATATGCTCCTGGTAGTTCTTTTCTATTCCTTCCTTCTTTGCCTCTCCCTCCCCACCGATGAACTGCACCTTGCTAATGCCTCCTCAACTTTAATACTGACTCTTGCCACTTCTGGGAAGCTTTCTGTGATCCTCCCCAGGTTGGGCTAATAATTGTGTCTCTTCTTCACTCCCACAGCTTTCTGCATTGAACTTTCTACATTGCCTTGTGACTGTATTTTTGTATTTCTGTTTTCCCTTATAGATTATGAGTTCTTTAAAGGCAAGGACTGAGCTTTTAATTCCATTCACAATCATATTTTTTGAGTATGTTTTAGGCATGCAGACACTTCAGTGAACAAAATAACTCCCAAGGAATTTATACCCTAGTGGTGAAAGAGAGAAAAGAGACATAAAGACATCAAGTAATGATAAGTGCTGTAAAGAAAGTTCGAATAGAAAACAGGGAAGCAGAGCAGTGCTATGAGGTCTAAGGACACCTTTTGATGAGAAAATATTTAAGCAGCTACTTAAAGGAAGTGAGGGAATGAGCCATGCAGATAACTAGAAAGCATTTTAGTCAGAGAGACCGGTAAGCACCAAGTCCTGAGGTTGGGTTATGTTTGGGATATTCCAAGAAGAAGGCAAATGAGCTAGAGGGAGAGTGACATAAAGAAAAGTCAGAGGGGTGTCTGAGAGCAGAGCCTTAGAAGCCACAGCAAGAACTAAGAGTTTTTCTTTGAGTAAGATGGGGAACCCTTGCAGGGTTGTGAGAAGAGGAGTGTGACTTCCACAATGTCTTAGAGGAGAAACTAATGGGGTTTGCTGGTGGACTGAATATGATAGATCAGAGAAAAACAGAAAAGAAAAGAAAAGAAAAGAAAAGAAAAGAAAGAGAGAAAGGAAGGAAGGAAGAAGGAAGGAAGGAAGGAAGGAAGGAAGGAAGAGCCCTGATGGATAGCCCCGAGATTTTTGGTCTGTGCAAATCTGGTTTAGATCATGGAGTACCAGAGGCTCCACTAGGGGTGTATAAAGTCTGAGATAGCTGTTATAACCCCAAAAAGTCGTACTGAGGAGGAAGTTGGATTATGAGTCTGTAATTCATGGAAGAAGTTGGGGTAGAGATATAATTTTGAAAGTTGTCACTGAATGTTTGTGGAAGTAAATAGAGCGAGTTTAGGAGCATAGAAGGATTCTGAGGGCTGGTCCCTCTGGTGTCCTAACATGTAGAGACTCCATGACAATGAGGAAAAAGCTCAGATGAATGTGAAAGTGCACCTACTGAGGTTCGAGGAGAACCAGGAGACAGTAGATTTATGACAAGTGAAAACAGTATTTCACAAAGTAGGGAGGATTCAACTGTGGTAAGAGTTATGAATCAGTTGAGTACGATGAGGACTGAGAATTGATCATGGGATTTGGCAATGGAAGTAATAACTGACTGAAAGCGGAAGAAAACAGATGATGCAGAATAAAGAGGAGGTTTGGTGAAATGATGTCCTTGAGTAGGCAAGAGTGGGTAGGATCCGGTAATCAAATGGAAAGAGTTGGCTTCAGAGAAGAGTCTCATCCCTGGAAGGAAGACAGTGTAAAAGTAAGTGGGTTGTCAGATGGGAAAGTGGGAGTAGATATATTTCTCTTCTGATTATTTCCGTTTCTCAAGGTAAGAAGCCAGATCATCAGCTGAAATGAAGGGGAGGGCACAGGTCTTATGAATCTCTAGTTCCCCAGCAATGAACATGGTGCCTGGCACATGGTTGGCATTAACACATGGTGGATGAGTTGAAGCTCTCCCCAATGACTAGGCATTTTCTGGTTGTCTGGGAAATGTAACTCTATGCTAGTTTGTGCTCCTTATCTGTTTGGTACACTTGGAATTGTACAAGAAGAGAAGATGGGATGCCATGGTAGAAACACAATGCTGATTTGATTAAAAAAATGTGTGTGCATATTTATAAATGACATATATAAAATATATATGAGATGCATAGATGCATATCTATTACATATACATACTTAAAAATTAAACCAGTTTATAGACATTAACAAATGCTCTCTACTAGCTTAGCCCATCTTTGATTATTGTTCTTCCTTGTTATCAACATGGGCAGTACTCAGCCAACTATAGAAATACATACACTTCCAAAGATTGTGTGGAGTCAGGTCCATGGGAGGCCAGAGAAAGAGCTATGGTGGAGGGAGAGGGTCTCTAGGACAGTCCCTTCAGCTGCCTTAGAGAAATCACTTAACTCCATGTACCTAGTCTTGATACTGGGGGTCACCAAGAGAAAAGGTAAAAATGGGCTCTAAACAACAATAAAATTAGGTAAGCAAGGAAAGGGAGTGTGAGCTACCAAAAGCTAGGACTTAAAAGTCACATGTGTGCGTGACATGGCTTACATTTGGAAGCCTTCCCAGCCCAGAAGTGGCTGCAGTGGGAACTGGGGCAGAGCCTGACATCTGTTGGGGACTGACGTGCTCTCAGGGACTGCTGTGGCTTCAGCCTGCAGAGGAATGGCACGTTTCTCCAAGAGGGGTGCTCTGGAGGAATCTATGAGGTAAACAGTACAGTAAATTTTAGTTTGTCTCACTGACCTACCTTTTTTTTTTTTTAACCTCTTATTTTTCTTGGCTTTTTCTGGCCCCCTCCCTTCTCCTTCAACCAGTTCATAGAATTCACTGTGACTAGCAGGCAGCAGGACAGGTAAACCAGCCTTCCTAAATTAGGACAAGACAACTCCCATCCGTTTGACCTGGAACCCTGAAAGTGGTGAGAGAATGAATCAGAAACCAGAGGAGAGTGAATGAAGACAGAGCAGCCTGGGGTCCTGCCTGAGGAGAGGCTGTAGGACTGGTGGAGAGCTGGGTTGAGACACTGATGTTAAATCTCGGAGCTCTGAAGTTAACACTGGCTGGATTACTGGAACGTGAGAGGGAGAGGGTAGTCTCAGAGCTGACAGGAGAGACGAAGAACAAATGCGCCTAGAATCTCTGAATCATAACCACAAGCTTTGTCTGTTGAGATCGATGCACACACGGCGGGGAAGAGGTGGAAGCCTTCACCCGCAGCCGTTCTGGTGTACCTCAGCCTCTAGTTCTTCTGTTTCCAAGCAGGATACCACAATAAATATGCAAAGTCCCGTCCACTGCCCAAGCCCATCCTTATTCAAATCAGCCAGAACAGGTAAATGCCAAGATACCAGAAAGATGCAAGGCATCTAGGGAAAAGGAGCCTTGAAATAACTCCCACATGGGGTATCACACTCTCAGACAACTGGTGTATTTCCAGGCTCTGCAAATTTATCCACGCTGTATACTGTGTCATAAAATTAGCCATACCTTTCCAAGTACTCTGTGCTAGTCTGGTTTCAGGAGGCTGTAAAAGGTGCGAAATCCGTCGTAAAGATAGTAACATACTCGCCATGTATATTTACAACGCGTTCCTGCAGGCAACTTGTAGCTCAATGGAACATTTACTCCGTAGCATAATTTTTCAATAATATTACATGCATTAATAAAAGTAATTTAGAAAAAGCCCCATAAAGTCATTTGACTTTTTTGCCGATTGCCAGAGTAATAAAATGCCTTTACATTTTGCGGCAATAGAAAAGCTGTGCCCTTTTGCTTGATTAAGTTAAGTCTTTTCAGCGTTTACAACTAGATATTTGTGTGTCACTTTATTGCCATTTTATTTTAATTTGAACTATGGATTTCCTGTCTCTGGATGGCACTGCTCTTACCGCTTTGGAGAAGGGAACTCTTATTCCTTGCACCAGCAGGATCAGGGACATGAACGTTGGCTTAGGACGTCCTGTCGCTGCCAAGTGTTTGTGACTCTCAGACCTACTAGCTTCTTCAGTCAACACAAGTGAGCAGGTGTTCGCTGATCATCCTATATGCTTGGCCCTGTGGTAGGGACTGTGGGGGATATTGGAGCAAGATTGTAATCTGGGGTAAGAAGTTTAAAACAAGCTTTGCTATAGTGAGCCTGGAGGAAAGAGTGAGATGTTGTGAATGCATGCTTCAGCTTCCATGGATGATAGCCACATTTGAGCCAAGGAGCACTGTTTTGTCCCCAAGAAAGAGAAGGAATGGGAGAGATGGAAACTGATGGAAGAAAGGGTCATGGGAAAGGACAATGGAGTCTGGATGGGGTTGCTGGGAGGGACTTGAGAAGGAAGAATGCAAAAAGATGGATTCTGAGATTGATTGCTCCATGACCTGAGGTGTGATTTCCTTCTCTGCAGCTCCCCAAACCTTCAGGAAACTTTACTGTCCCTACAAATGATCTATTTGAGAGTTGATTTTGTGTGTGTGTGTGTGAGGAAGGCCTCTTCAGATGAACCTAATAGAGGACTAAATTTCTCGTTGCTATGAACTTGAGGCAAAGCGTAAGCCCGTCGGGGAGATTTGGTCTTCCTATGGCCATGAACTTGGACATCTGAGTCCATGTAGTCTAGATCTTTCAACATAGGGAGGAACCAGAAACAAAGACTCTAATCAAATCAGCATACAAAGCCAAGTTGTCTGATAGAGATAGAACATAATAAAGTAGTAAACTGAAAGCTAAGACTGTGGTTGTCAGAGGGCGAGGAAGGAACCCTGTAATATGAAGAAGGGTTTTAAAGAGCCTCTTCATTTTCTGACCAAGGACTCTAAGACCTTTTTAATGGAGGAAGTGAGACCTGGTGGGGGCTTTAGAAGATCTAAGGATTTGAATGGGCTGAGGGGAATATGGGTGCATGGCATAAGAGAAGCCTGCAAGAACAGGTGCTATGTAGGCGACGTGATGTGCAGCTAGCCCATCTCTGGATGCCTTACCCATTGGTCTACCCAGGGCAGAACTTCCTGGAGCCCAATGTGTCATAGGTTCTGTGTGTCATAGGTTCTGACTCAAATTGGTCCTTCACAGGTCACATCCAAGAGGTAATGAGTAGCATAATGTATTCATTCATCCATTCAACAAGGAGATGGCGGGTAGCATTTGCTAGAATTACAGTGGTAAGTAATACAGACACAGTCTCTGCTGTTCTGTCCTCTGGGACGGGCAAGGCCTAGCATGTAAATCCACACCCCAACAACCCTAAATCACAATTGGTAACCAGCAGGATGCTGAGACAGAGAACATGGCCGGGCAGCCAGAAGCTACGTAAGAAAAGGTATTCGGGGAAGACCTCACCAAAGAGGTGATATTTACATTGGGGCCTGAAGAATGGGAAAGAGAATGTTAGGCAGAGAGGGTAGAGGTGGAGAGGGGAAAGCATGTGCAAAGGTACTGTGTTGGGAAAGAACTTGACACCTTTGAAGACTCTTGAAGACCAAGACTGCTGATGCATAGTTAGGAGACAAGAGGCATGATGCAGAATTGGGGGATGAGTTGGGTCAGATCACATAAGGCTAATACACCAAATGAAGGAGTTTAGGTTTGATTCTCACGGCCATGAGTATTTATCAAGAGATTTTGAGTTGAAGTCTTAAAAGTGTTCAAGGATTTTTTCATTTCTTGGTCTCTAGAAAAATTTTCAGTAAACAAATTCTAAATATGTACAGGTGTGTACATGGCCCAGCCACTATGCTACAGAAAACGGTGCAATGCTACTAAGGTTTACTCATTACAGGTCCCTGAACAGCCAACAGATGGATAATAACATTTAGTCATTGCCGACTGGTAATTACAGTATATATTTAAAGGAGAAATAACTACATTTCCTGCTTCAAGTTCTCTCTTATGAAACGGAGAACCAATACCTCCCAAATTATATACCAGAGACACGATCCATAGTTCCCAGAACTGATAGAAAACTCCCCAAGGTTAATAATTCATGCATGACCTGCGACTGCGTTTGTACGTTTTATCTGTTTTCATTAGATGTGCTCCTTTATTGAGTTTCCACTGTGCACATCAGTAGCCTGTGTATGCGCCCCAGTTTGAAATAAGCTGCTTGCTTTTAAAATGTTCTGGACAATGTAATTTCATCTGAATCATTATGGGGAACACATGGTTCCTGAGTGTTTGGCTTTTAAAAATCTTTTCATGCTGATCTCTAAGACTGTGGTCGGAGGTACGTCTCAACCTTGTCTAGGTCTGAGGAGTTGTGGCTCTCACTTTCTTATGGACCGGTTGGGCCCTCTGCTCCGGAGCACAGACCTGTCTAATCCCGAGAGGAGGCCTTCTCACTCAGGGCATGGTGCAAGAAGGCACGGCGTGTACTCTGAATGAGCATAGCCCCATGACCAGCAGGGGGAGAGTGACATCTCAGGCCCTCTGACCCCAACAGCAGCATACAGGGAACCCCTGCACCAGGACTGGAGCTGAGACTCTGCCCCAGTCTGCCCCAAATCTTGAGTCAGAAGCTCGGCTCTGTCCCTTCTTTCCCTCAAGGTACATTCTTCCAGCCACAAATGGCAACGATTTTTTCCCTTTATCCTTTTTTTCTGGGCCTAGATAGAGATTCCTGAAGTAAGAGCTGCTTTGTAATTATTGGAGACATAGTCTAAGTTATGGCTCTAGTCCTTCTCTAACTGATTGTAAAACCAATTGGAAACTATGCTGCTATGAAGATACATAATATGTGATCTATAGATATGCACAGATATACAAATTATTAATCACGGCCAGCTCTGGATGGTGGGATTTTAATTATTTCTCCTTTTATTTATCTGTATTTTCTATTTTTTGTCATGGAAAGGTTATTTGGTTTGTGTTAACTTGAATTATTTATATAATAAAAAAACAAAGCAAAGAAAAAAAAAACCATTCACTCTTGGTGCCCAGAGGAGGGGAACTGGCAATCACAGTGAGCTGGGATGGGAAGGAGAGGAGTGATAGCCCTTAAGATGGCCTTCAGGACCAGCCAGCCCCTGTGGAACTCGGGGGGTGTGGGTGCCCCAGACATTTGCTGTGTGTGTGTACGTGTGTGTGTTGCAGGGGCTCCAAACCTCCCTGTGTTGCTGCCTGTGACAGAAACACAGGAAACAATTCCCTTGGGTTTCTATCATCTTCTGGAAGTAGTGGTGGCATGGAAGGAGTGAGGGTGGTTGCTGAGGGGGTGGTCAGAGACCGACACCAGCAGTGAATTTGCCTCCTCTCCTTTCCTGGTCTTCCCTCTGCTTTTCTATAGGTTGTTCACTTCTTCCCCAGCCTCCATCCCACTCCCACCTCCTGGTTCTCCTCCTTGTCCTGCTTCCCTTTCTCTTCTCCCTCGCCCCTTCTCTTTTTATTTTATTCCTACTCCTTTTGCTTTTTTGAAGGGGAGGGCACAGTTCTGGAACCATCTCTCATGCTGCCTTCTTCCCTGTCCCTATTTATGGCGGACACTTTCAACACTCAGTCCCTCCCACTTCTGACTCTTAATAATCAAAGTCAAACTTCTGGGACATAGAAAATATTTTCTCTATAAAACATCAAATCCAAAAGTTGCAGTGTTTTCACCATTCAAAACCACTGGGACTTCACGACAGTCATCTCTGCTGAGACTTTTTCAATGCCTCTTTGGAGACACAATCGATTTCTGCGTTTTTCTGTTTTTCTGTCAGTTGGTGGCTTTTTGTTCTTGATTTTGTATTCTCCCCACTTGGGGGCGAGGAGTGGCTTCTGAGGCAATGAGGGCCTTGGTTCCATGTAGGGAGGGAGGTGCGTGGGGGTCGACAAGGGAACATTCCTCAGTTAATATCATCAGATTTTATTCCAGCACATGTAAGATGTCTTTTAAGGTTGTTATAAGGGTTTAATGAGCTAATCTGTGAGGACCTTTAACACACTGCCTGGTGCCTAGTGAGGGCTCAGTAAGTGTTATCTGTTATTATTACTATTATTTTCATGCCGACCATTACTTTCTATTGGGAGAGGACAACAGAGAACTGGATTCATCTTCCCCAGGTGTGAACAGAAGTGGTTTGAAGCCACATCAGAGCTGCAGTGACCTGCCCAGGTGCTCTTCTCCCCATACCTGGTTTCCTTACCCTGGTGGGCTCCTGAGCCCTGGTGTGGTCACTCAAGCTTTGCCTCCCCAGCACATCTTACTCTCAGGAACGTTTAGGGGTTCTGCTGGCTCCCTAGTCTGGTGATCAGTGGCCCATGGTGCTTCCTCGTCCACCTCTGACCAGGTTAAGGTGTATATGGTCACAGGGGACACACAGAGACCCAGCTGTGCTGGCTTAGCTTGGGAGCAGCAGAGGCAATTAAACGACACTAGAAGAGACTGACCAATCAATCATACATTCTCCCTGGTGGGAAGCAAGTGCTACCATGTTCAAGGTTCCTGTTCTCACTGGTGACCCCTTGAAGTCCACCGGCAAGCCTGTAGTTTAGGACTGGGCCTGGAGCTGTTGTTACCCCTAAGGCAGGTGGGGGAGCCCAGAGAGGGAGTGGGCTGTGGCTTTGAGCTGTCCTGCTCCCCTCCATGCCAAGAGGGTCACTGTACACCACACAAAGAATGGTCCAGGAAATGTTGAAGCTGCTTGGGCATGCGTTAGTCCTTCATTGGGGCTGGCCCCAAACTAAGAGGATTACTTTTCTGTAGAGTCCTAGCATCTGAACCTGTGATCTGCCTGCTGGTGTTGCCACCTCCTGACATAGTTAAGTGGCAGCAAGTCATGGGAAATTCTGCAAAGACATTGAGCTATTTTTTCATCTCAAATAGCAGAGACCACTTCGAGTTGTAGAAACACCATGTGGAAACAGCTGCTTACCTAACAGCCCCATAGCATGGCATCTACAGACCCTCTGCGAAATGGGTGGCAAAACTTCCTTTTTCCCAGGGACTTCTGCTGCTCCTTCGCTCCACACACAAGCACACATACATATGTGGGCACACATACATGCACAGGCATGTGGGCACACATGTGCACATGAATATACGTGCATGTGCATGCACACACACACTCACACCCACAGCAATGTTCAGGTCACCTGCACACCCTGCATACTTCAGGGGTGCACTGATCCTGCAGTGGGACTTAAGGGCCTCCCTAGCCTCTCCCCTCTTCTTTCCCTTGCTCTAGCAAATGTAGCAAACGCTAGATTCTTGAGAACACTGAGCTGTGCAGGCCGGCTAGGAGACATTCGCATTTGTGCTGGGTTACTTGCTAAATGAATAGCCTTGGAGACTAGATACTTGGGGCTGCCATCTGTCCCAAGAAGGCGTTTGTGAAGGTTAAAGTGAAGGGGTGACAGAGAAGATGGAGCTATAAGGAATGCTAAGTCATCACTAAAAGTGGCAGAAGAAGGAGGGCATCTCTGTGGCTGAGTCCCCACTAACATGGGCTGAATTTTAGGGGGTGATCCTCTCTCACCTGCTCATGTAGGACATAGGAGAGGCCTCCAAGTCTGGAGGGCCAGAAGAATCCTTGCACTTGAGATCTAGGGGGCAGAGCCTCCCTCACTGAAGCTTCCTTCTCTGTAACCCAGAGAGTCTCCCATGTTTCTACAGGACAGGGTCAGCTTCCTCTGCAAACTTATCAGTGACCTTCAGCACGTTTTGTTTTGCTTTTGCAACACTTGCTCACCCACCAACACTGGCTCACTGGTTTCCATTTTCCCTTGGGCCCATTCCCTCCTGGTACCCCTTCCTTCTCCCCACCTGGCTTAGATCCATGATGTGTCCTGTAAACCACTCTCCTCTCAGGAGGGCCAACTCTCTCCCTCTCATGTCCATCTCCTGCCTGTCCCAGGACAGTCTCCCATACTCCATTCAGATATCCTCCCACCTTCCAGGGTGCTAGGGGGAAAAACCTATTCCCAGCCTTTTCATCTCTACCATTAAAGATTCATGGCCTCCAGTAGAAGGTGGCACAAGTAGGGCTTCATAACCCTTCTCTGTCCCTCCATCAGACCTTCCCTCCTCTCTCCAAACCCTGGTACCACTGTGTCTCCATACACCCTTGCAGCTGTGAGCTGATCTTCACTTTTACCAATGACAAAAATAGAAGTATTTAGGTAGAATCCTCTAAGACATAGCTCCGTTTTCACCTCCTTCAGAGATACCTCCCTGAGAGCAGAGTACCCCTCCCAACTCTAGGTTAAGTTCTCTGCTCCCACAGCAGCACATGCTTCTTTCTACCTTGGCCCTTATCCTGTGAGCCTATGACTCAGTCCGGGTTGGGAGTGCCTGGAGAACAATGACTATATCTTATCTCAGAATCTAGAGTGACCAACACAGAGTTAGTACTCACCACATTTTTGTTTGATGAATGAATGAATGAAGCCTATTTTTCACGGACATGGGAACTCTGACCAGGTACCCTGTATGGCACACAGTGGTCAGGGCCAGGGGTGGGGGTCTCTCTACAGGGACACAAGAGAATCCATCTGCAGCATGGTGGTCCAGAGACATAGCCAATTACATCCTTATAACAATGAGAAAGCTGTTCATGTCAACTGGCATTACACAGATTTTTAACTACTCATTTTGGAGCGAGGGGAAGCCATTTCCTCTCCTGTTCTTCCCTTCCACAAAGACCAGTTCATCGTTGGCTTGGAGTCCTGACACACACAGCCAATGATAAACTGGTGCAAGGGAGGGCATGAAGGGATTTAAGCCATGTTTGGTTCCCCTCTCCCCCTCTTAGTCTTCTTGTGCTATGACAAAGAATTTTCATGCTTGAAGAGATCTTATGGACCATCTGGCCCAATTCCTTGCTTTTGCGCTGGGGGAAAACTGAGGCTCAATGAGTTGAAAGACTTCTTGTTGCCGTGTAGTTAGCAAAAGGCATGCATCTGGACGCCTGGCCTCAGGGACTGGAATCTGCTCGGCTGTCCACCAGGCTGCATTACTTCAAGCAGGAGAAGTCTTGGTTGTGTCTCTCCAGTGGAGGATTTCATCCCTGTGGCACTAAGATAGGCCATCTTGTCACGTCCCCTGCGCCCTGAGGAAGAGAACCTCTGACAGCCCCTGAGAACAGACGTCTGGAACCCACTGAGCATAAGACTGGCCTTCCCTTTTCCCTTTTCTGCCCTGGTCCCCACTTGGAGGCAGTCAGAGCACCCGCCGAAGGAACAGTTCTCAGCCAAGGCAACGGTGTAATGAGAACCAACATCACGTGCCCTGTATCTCCCTTCTGTCAACTCATTTTGGGGTCCTGCGACTACTGTGGATAGTCATATCACGTCGTCAGATTTCATTCATCCCGCGAACACTGAGTGCCCCATGTATGCCAGGCCCTGTTGAGGCTCTGGGATTCAGAAGGGAACAAGGCAGCTTACTCTACTGTCTGGTGGGGTAAGAAGACGGCACTCAAGGGGTGTTATGCAACACCAGGACTACAACCATTGTGCCATAAACACACCCAGAGACAGAACCTGGTGACTGGTTGGGCACATGGGCCACTATAGCTTGGGTGCATGCAGAAATCCTCCTTAAGGAGGACTTATTTGAGCAGAGACCGGATGAGGAGAGGAGCTGGCCATGCTTGGGTCTGGAGGAACGCATCCTAGGCACAGGCAAAGGCTCTCATGAGGCCATGATTGATGTGTTTGAGACATGGACAGAAAGCTCACATGGCTGGAACTTGAAAAGTTTGGGAGAGAAAGGAAACAGACAGAAGGACTCTTAGGGCCCAATGGACAAAAGAAAGGAGTTTGGATTGTATTCTTAGTGTGAAGCTTTGGAGCGCGTTAAGGGAGCAGAGAGTGACAGGAACTGATTTGTATTTTCAAGAAAATGATCCCATAAGCAAATGTTCAGAGCAGCATTATTCATAATAGGCAAGAGGTGGAAACATCCCAAATGTCCATCAACTGATGAATGGAGAAACAAAGTACGTCATAATATTATTCAGTGTTACAAAGAAGGAAATTGTGACACGTGCTACAACACGAGTGAACCTTGAAGAACTGTGGGAAATAAGCCAGCTACAAAAGGACAAATCATATATGATGTCACTTCTATGAGGTACTTGGGAGGGGGTACCTATGTGCCCAGACCAGTCAGATTCAGGCAGATGGAAGGTAGAATGGTAGTCACCAGGGGCCGTAGGGAGGGGAAGATGGGGAGGAAATGTTCACTGGGCACCATTTCAGGAAGAGATGGTGAAAAGTTCTGGAGATGGATGGTGGTGATGATTGCACAACAGTGTGAACGTACTTAATGTCAGTGAGTTGTGCACTTAAAAATGGTTAAAATGGTAAATCTGGTATTATGTATGCTTTACCACAATTAAGGAAAAAACAAACATGGGAGCTCCTGGGCAGATCATTTGAGCGTCCAACTCTTGGTTTCAGCTCAGGTCATGATCTCAGGGGTGTGAGACTGAGCCCCGTGTTGGGCTCTGAGCCTACTTAAGATTCTCTCCCTCCCTCTCTTAAGAGAAAAAAAAAAAGAGAAAAGAGAGGAAAAACGCAGACAAAAATCAATAGAAACCAGAGACCAACCATCTTGGCTTCTGTGTGGACAAGTGATGGTAGGAGAGCATGTGGAGGGAGAAAAAAATTAAAAGTTAAGAGACAACTGTCACAGCCCTGGTTTGGACCAGCTGAGAGGAATGAGAAAGAAAGGGAAGGATGGAAATAGTTTTCAAACTTAGAGAAAAGTGGCAAGAATATGCAAAAACTCTCTGTCACCCTTTACCCAAGGAATTGGTGAAATATTTCAGAAATAAAGTGGAGCCTGACTTCATGGTGATCCAGGCATGAGGGCTGAGGGATGAAGAAACTTGGAGTCCCTCTCCCAGAACCACAGGAAGCTGGCTGTGGAAGGGCAGCCATCAAGTCTCCAACCATAGAGTACTAGCCAGCAAAGCTGGGCCCAAAGAGGTGAGGCGAGCTCCCCTGGGATGCACAGTGATTTCATGATTGGGCCAGAACAAGAGCTCAACAGATATGCAGTTTTTGATCAAAGGTAAAACCTTATCAAAGGTAACGCATTTTAGGGGCACCTGGGTGGCTCAGTGGGTTAAGACTCTGCCTTTGGCTCAGGTCATGATCTCAGGGTCCTGGGATTGAGCCCCGCATCAGGCTCTCTGCTCAGCGGGGAGTCTGCTCCCCCCACCCACTCTCTCTGCCTGCCTTTCTGCTTCTTTGATATCTCTGTCTGTCAAATAAATAAATAAAATCTTAAAAAAAAAAAAAGAAGGCAATGCATTTTAGCCATTTTCCACCTTTATGGAAAGGTCAGGTTGTTAGTGAGGGAGAGGTGGGCCGGGTGATTTTCTCAGAGATGGATCATGTCTCGCTGTTCTCCAGCTCCTATTACCCTTGTGGGGTAAGGAAGACAGACTTAGGCCTGTTACTTGTGGAAGCCACCAGGAAGTTGTTCAATTTCTCCATCTTCTAAATGAGTCCAGCAATCTGTCTTTGGGGCCCGTAATGGGAGTAAGAAGAACATGTCTTTCAGTTAAGAGGGTTTTAGCCGGCAGAACTCACATGAAATGCCTCCCCACACCCCCAAATGGCTCCTCTACCTCTTGCCACATTGATTGAAATCCCAGTGATGGAATCATTCTCTAGGGTTGCAAGCAGGAAATGCTGGAAAGCAGCTGGTCATGTTACATTCATTCAGTCAGTCTGTCATCCATAACGCACTGAACTATGCTAAGCACAGGGTGATCGAACTCAGACATTATCTCTTCCCCACAATGGGCATCTGGTGTTTTGGAAAGAACATATGCTTCGCAGTCAGACGGAGCACTTTGACCACCAGCTCCCTCATGTTCAATGATGTCGGACAAGTAACCTATACTCTCTGAGCCTCCACATAAGCCACTATCCTGGAGAGGCCACAGGGAGGCACACCACCCACTCGTCATCCCAGAGCCTGGGCCAGACATGCCAGTGGAGCCATCTTGGCACCGAATGCCCCCCCCTGGATTCTTCTAGCCTCTGGCTGTTCGTCTCTAACCAGAGACCAGCTGTGCTCACTATGCTTTGTGCAAATTCCTGGCCCAGGGATAGAATCATTCTTTAGGGTTGTAAGAATCCATGGCATTCGTGAGATGGCTGATACTTTATAGAACTAGGTTTTGGGGTAGTTTGTTGCATAGGTAACTAGAACATGGCCAATATTACATCCTTTAGGATTACTATGCATTTTATTTTATTTTTTAAAGATTTTATTCATTTATTTGACACGGAGAGAGAG
Source organism: Mellivora capensis (assembly GCA_004024625.1). Classification (NCBI taxonomy): domain Eukaryota; kingdom Metazoa; phylum Chordata; class Mammalia; order Carnivora; family Mustelidae; genus Mellivora; species Mellivora capensis. Next base: position 24,404 of record PISX010003754.1, on the reverse strand, counting down.
AGCACAAACAGGGAGGGCAGCAAGCAGAGGGAGAGGGAGAAGCAGGCTCTCCACTGAGAAAGGAACCCGATGTGGGGCTCCATCCCAGGACCCTGGGATCACGACCGGAGCTGAAAGCAGACGTTCCACTGACTGAGCCACCCAGGTGCCCCAGATTACTGTGCATTTTAAATAAAAAATGAAAAAGTATATAAAGCATCTCAATTATAGTATTGTCTTAGTCTGTTTGAGCTGTTACAACAAAATACCACCCACTAGGTGACTTAGAAAGAACAGGAATTTATTTCTCACAGGTCTGGGAGTTGGGGGCCCGAGATCAAGATGCCAGCATGGTCAGGTGAGGGCTCTCTCCTGGATAGCGGACCTCTCATTGTATCCTCACGTGGAAGAAAAGGCCAGGGAGCTCTGTTGGGGTCTCTTTTATAAGGGTCCTAATTCCATTTAGGAAGACTCCAAGCTCATGACCTAATCACCTCCCAAAGGCCCCATCTCCACATATCTTCGGGGGTTAGAATTCAACACAGAAATATTGAGGGGACACAAACCTTTAGACCATAGCAATAGAAACCCAATAAACTGGTGTTTCCCTTTCCAGACAAAAGATCTTCCTTGACTATCAGTAGAAGCAGGCGTACCAACTAATAACTAAATACAATGTGCAAACATTATAATCGATGTGAAAATAAAGTGCAAAAAATCAATCAAGGAGAAATTTAATTTTATGAGGATTGGGGGACGTGAGACCATCAGGGAAATTTCAGGAGACATTTACATCCGGCCTTGAAAGACTGGCACACAAAGTAGGAGGGAGGGCCTTCTAAGGAGAGAGGCAGCAACTTGTGTTTGGTAAACCCTCCGGTTGCTTCCCTACTCCCACCTTGGGCCCAGACCAGATCAGGCTCTTCTAAACAGAGCGGCCAGTGAGTTCTTGACGGTATAAATCAGGTCCTGACCTTCTGTTTAAACTCCCATTGTGCTCAGAGTAAAAGCTGGTGTCTTAATGGTAGTCTGTGAGTAGAGAGTTCCCTAGGTGAAGTCTGAAACTGGCTCCTGGACACAGAAAGGCAGGTGACTCTGGATTGGTAGGTGACAGCTTTAATAAATGGGAACTTACACATGAGGCTTGTCTTGGGTGGCCACAAGCAAAGATCTTTACATCTGCCTCCCTCATCTTAAAAGTTTATATGGAGATCTTAATGGGTTTCACTCACATATACTTCAGTAACACTTGACTCTTTCTCAAAGGTGTGTCCTTGAAGTGATTCCTAGTCTGGGACCAGTGGGCAGAGTGTAACCTCCAAGTACAAGGCAGTGGGAGGAGCCTCTAATTACCCCGATCCAGCTCACTGGTCAACCAGCAGTCACATCTTCTTGTTGACCTTCTTCCATGATAATTTATCATCCAAACTGGGGCATTTCTAGAATGAGCGGTGACACTATTAACAATTCTTCCAGGAAAACAGATATAATTCAAGATTGTTCTAGGCAATTGGGATGTACAGTCACCACTCGTACAGCTTTCTGAATCCTAACCCTACCCACCACATCCAAGGCCTCTGGCCACATCGCCTATATCTCTGTCCTCCTTGCTTACCCCAGGCCAGCCATGCCAGCTTTCCTGATGACTCTTAACTACATGGGCCAAGTACCTGTCTCAGTCTCTTTGTACCTCTGGCCCCTGCCTAGGATGCTCTTCAAGTCTTCACTCAAACCTCTTTCTTTGTAAGGTCTTTCCTGCCTACGGGATTGAAAATGGACTCTCTTAATTATCTTCCTTCCTCCATGCTTTGTTTTTCTTCCTGGCACTCATCCCTTTCTAATATGCTACATAAAAATGTAATCAATATTTATTTTGTTACTATTTTCATCTCTCTTCACTAGAACACAAGTTCCATAAAGGCAAGAATTTCTGTCTGTTTAATTTGCTCCTGTAGTACGCCTAAATGTCCAGAACAACACTGGACACTTAGTAGGTCCACAAGAAACATCTGGTGAAAGAATTCCCAAGTGAAAGCGGTTGGCTGGTCTCTGAAATGAAATAAGAGTCTGACAACAAAGAGATCAGGCAGCTTGGTCTAAGAGTGCTGGAGGGTGTTTTGCATGAGAGATTTTTTTAAGTTAGTAGCTTTTGGAAATAGCCAAGAGCCATGTCTAAAACAAAATGTATGGCCCACGCTCAGCACCATTTTCTGTTATAAACTTTGCCTCCACATCTCTTAGTATCATAAATTATTATGGCTGGAAGAAATCAGCTCTAAAATTCTATGATTCTACGTGAAAAGCTATATTATATCTTAAAAAATTGAAATGATATTTTTTCTGGGTAGTAAAGAAAACTGGAGGTCAGGTAATAAGGGGAAACTGAGGATTTGGGCAATTTATGAGTCAATTTCTTGGGTTGGCAGATGACAGGGATTTCTCCCAATTGCTGTGGGGGGTATTTCAAATCTGCCTCCAGCTGCTGGAGTCATACTTCTTCCATTTCTTTCGCTTTCCACTAAAGTCTGCAGATTCTGGTAGATAAATTGTCAGCAGTCCTTCCCATTTTTGAGGCATTAACTTTAAATCCTGTTAAGGTTCCTCATATATTAAAAATAAAACTTCTATTAACTTTTCCCCTGTCAGTGTGATTAGAGTTAAATTAATTTTTAACACTTGGGTAAAGCAGCAGAAGAGAAATGTGCCCCAGAGCTGCCCCACGTGGGCTGTGGGCCATCGGGGAGGACTGGACTAGCTGACTCCTGCGGAGGCTGCCCCCAAACCCCATTTGGATGTATTGGAGGGGCTGCGTTTCCACAGGCAGTGCTCCCAGCACTACAAGAGATGATGGTGGGACCCCAGGCTATGGGGATGGATCACACATGTGCAGGTGATTGCTGAGAAGACACTGGCTTTCTAGACTACTGTTAGTGTGAGACCACTGGGATGGCCCACCAAACGGACCTGATTTTTCACAGAAATGGTCATGTGACATCATCACTCCTGGAAATGTCTTGTGACTCAGCCTCAGCCCTCAGGGAAATAGTTTATTTTTGAGGCTGAACATATGGTATGGAAGACCATGGGCTTTACAACCAGATAGATTGGCAAAGCTCTGTTTTTGTCGCTTAACAGCTATACGTCCTTGAGCAGAAAAATAGAGAAGTAAAGAAAAAGAGCAATTACTTATTGAAAACTTATTTCATCTTGGACACTGGGCAAAAGTGTGTGTGTGTGTGTGTGTGTGTGTGTGTGAAGTTTATATATATGTATACATATTTATATATAAATGATTCTCCTTCTTCAGTTCTCCCTTGTACAATTAAGTGCTATTTTTCCCACTTTACAGATGAGGAGACCAAGGTCCAGGGATCACAATTAACTTAAGAAAAGCCATGCGACTGGTACATGACAGAGTTTGTATTTGGGCTTGCGTCCATCTGAATCCAGTTAGTACTTCTAACCATGAAGCTTTAATATAAACTATTGAAACTCCCATCCTCAGTTTTCCACCTGCAGAATTGGGAACCAGTACGCACTTCATAAGCTTGTGTTATGAAGACTACAGGAGGGGCGCCTGGGTGGCTCAGTGGGTTAAACCTCTGCCTTTGGCTCAGGTCATGATCTCAGGGTCCTGGGATCGCGCCCCGCATTAGGCTTTCTGCTCAGCAGGGAGTCTGCTTCCCCTGCCCCCTCTACCTGCCTCTCTGCCTACTTGTGATCTCTCTCTCTCTCTCTGTCAAATAAATAAATAAAATCTTAAAAAAAAAAGACTGGGCGTACAGTGCTGAGCACAGAGCCTGGCCCAGAGCTCGATAAATGTTAGCTGGAAGAACAGCAACAGCAATACTAGCAATAATTAAATTCCTCCTTATTGCAATGCCAAGAAGATCTTTATACTCAAATTAATTTCCTTTTTTTTAATAGAATCTTTTTAAAAAATTTATTTGACAGACAGGGATCACAAGTAGGCAGAGAGGCAGAGAGAGAGAGAGGAGGAAGCAGGCTCCCCACCGAGCAGAGAGCCCAATGCAGGACTCGATCCCAGGACCCTGAGATCATAACCTGAGTTAGGCAGAGGCTTTAACCCACTGAGCCACCCAGGTGCTCCTCAAATTAATTTACTGACTGTTGTAGGCATCATTATGCTATGTATTTTGGGGAGAAAATGGTAACATCATACATTCATTCATCAATCCATTCATTCATTTGTTCAATACATATTTAGCTAAAGAGTATGGGAATTAAGGAAGACAAGAAATGTACCTCATCTTCAAGGAGTTTACAGTCTGCTTGTAACCTAACACATATAGGATAAAGTAATGAAGGGGACATCTGGGTGGCTCGGTTGGTTAGGTGTCCGACTCTTGATTCCCACTCCGGTCATGATCTCAGGATCATGAGATCTGAGATCAAGCCCCAAGTCCAGCTCTGTGCCCAGCAGGGAGTCTGCTTCTTTCTTTGTTTCCCTCTCCCTTGGCCTCTCCCCCTGCTCACATTCTCTCTCTGTCTAAAATAAGTAAAAAAGTAAAATATTTTTTTAAATAAAAAGATAAAATAATGAAGGCAATAAATGAACCAAGCCAAATAAACAGTGTTGGAGGAGGGCAGTCACCATGGGCCAGAGCTGTGGAGGTGAACTTGAGCTGGGCTCCAAAAACAAGAAATATTTGGCTTTGGGGAGGGAAGATGGTCAGGACACCTAGTCCCGAAGTCAAGAAAATTCTTTGGGCACCAGCAGACAGTCAGTCCCTCAGACATGGAACTTCCATTTTGCAGCCCCTACCCTGAGATAGACAAAATTGGACATGAGTCGGGGAGGAGTTTTATGGAGGTCTCACTTGACATAGAAGCCAAAGAAGTAGCTTATTCCTTATAAAGATTCTCCTGAATATGAAGGTTATATTGTAACACTCTACCATCACACACAGACCATCAGCACCATGGTGATCGTCACAATCATCATCATCACCACCCCACCATCTCCCCACCACCGTCATCACCTTCCTCCACCCCCTCCATCAGCACTGTTATCAGCACCTCCAACGCTCCTATTACCATAAACCAGCACCATCATCCCTTCCGCCATCACCACTAACACCTCCACTGTGAGTACCATCATCTACAACATCATCACCTCCAATGTCACTACTGTCACCATGACCACCCCCATCGCCACCAAGCAAAACTCCTAACCCTGAGCCAAGGTGGCTCTGAGAATGAGCAGGCCTCACTTTAAGGCCTACACCAGCCTAATCTGAGTGAGAGATTTATTTCTGCTGTTCTCTTCTGTGAGGCCAACTGGGAGGCGCTGGTCTTGACCCCAAGTAGACCTACTGGGAACATCTTCCCCTCCTTGTGTTAATTTGTTCACGCTGTTGATGCAAAGAGAATGCACTTAAAAGTTACTTGCCTTACTCTGAGCCAACGTTCCCACCTCCTTCAAGTGTGCCTGGCGAGCTGAAGAGAGATTCAGTTCTTCACAGTTCCAGGAGGTGGGGTGGTGGCGGCGGCCATGGGGAAGGGAGCCCAAGAAAACCTGGCAGACAGGGGCTGTTTCTCTCCCACTCGGAGCAGCCCACTCCCTTCAGGCAATAGACAGCTTTGACTTCAAACCCTAGCCAGGGACACTGCTGCATGAGTAATGCCCAGAAAGATTCTATATATGGTTCCTTTCATCTCCTATTGAAATGAAAGAACAAGAGAGGCAGAGAGTAGAAATGAATTGTATTCCTGCTGCAGAGAGTTCATTTGATAAATAATGTATATAGAGTTTGCAGTAATAACTGCTCTTTTCCGATTCAGCATGTACGGGTGAGTTTTGACATATATTCTCTGTATTTCTAACAGACGGTGAATGACTGGTGTCTGCATTGGCATTATGAAAGGCAGGGCAGACTGTTAACATTTGCTGTAGTGTCAGAAAGGTTAATCTGGCTTTTCCCTTGAGCTGGGGGCAGGGCGCCTTTGCCTTGCGGTGCAGATGTGGGAAGGGAGGCAGGGGACAGATGAAGAACTTGCTGCTCCCTGGGATCCTAGGAATGGGTGGCAGGAAGATGCCATGCACCACCAGGGCAGAGAGACCAAGGTATGGGCAGGCGGGGAAATGTGAGTCTTGAGAGCCTTGCTCTGCTGCCTTCTGGGAGCTTCTCTTCTACTGAGATCACAGCAAGTCCAAGACACCCACTGGGTGCTGGAAAGAGTGCAGAGAAATGTACCCAAGCTTTCCTGGTGGACTTCCCAGGGGCCAGAGGAGGGTCCCTCGCTCCTACCATGAAGGAAGAATCACCAGGATACGGGGAAACTTTCCTGATTCGTCCAGCCCCCGTGTGTCAAGGAGGCAGATGCTGGACTCGTGGTGAGAAATTAGTAATTTGATCACCCGTTACCTTCTATTTTGCCCCTAAACAAGGGACTTTTACGATGTGCTTTGGCTTACAAAGTATCCTCCCACATGATATCTCATTTGATCCTCAAGACAATGGGCAGGAGTTGTTATTCCCATTTTCTGGAAGAGGGACCTGAGGTTAAGAAAGGTTTAGTAACTTGTCCACGGTGACAAGGTGGCTAAGAGGAAGAATTTACTCCAATATGCACCGAGGTAGGGCTTCTGACTCTAAGTTTAGTGTGTTTACTACTCAAGGTTGCAGAGACTTCTAGAGATACTTTGGTACATGTACACTTTGTCGGGGGGAATACACTCACACGCACACTCACACAGATACACACACTTGCATGTGTGTACACATGGATGCATGCTGACACGGGTGCACACACATGCCTGTACGTGAACACATGTGTGTGCACACACATGCACGCCCGTGCAGGAGGGCACACGTGTGTACACACACACGCCCGTGCAGGCAGGTGCACACACAGGTGTGTCTATATCTGGGCAGCTGAAGCCACAGGAGCTTCCCAGTAGGGGAGGGCTTCCGCTACTGACTTTGTTTTCCTTTACTTCAGTAAAAAAATCACTCCAAGCCTCAAGAATCACTCCTCCTGGCCCCAGATGGATGGTGGGAGAGCAGCCTACGAGCCCCAGGAAATGATTTCTACCCTGCAGGGGTCTGCAATTCTGGAGAATCATGATCCAAGGCCTCTTTTAGCCACTGACCTCCAACTGGGGTTCATAGCAGTCGGTGGCCACAATTTGCTGGGACTGAGATTTGTAGCACTCAGTGTCCAGGAAGATGTAATTTACCTCACAGGAGGGACAACTTTTACTCCCAAGAAAATGTTTTCCTCCCTTGGCTCACCTTTAGATTTAAGGAATCACTCAGAGAGGTGAAAGTGTCTAAAATTTAAAATATTAGATTTACTTCCCCAAAGATTAGATAACATTAATGTCAGAGCTGAATTGTGTTTTTCTCAAAGGTTCTTTTCTTGATTCTCCACTCAAATAACCTACAAGGAACTTTCCATGAAATCATAGAAAATGAATTCTCTACATCTAATATTTTCCACCCCAAACTCCTGTTTATTCCCATCTTTTACTCGGATTTCTTTCTGCAACATCTCCTGGGAAATCTTACTTCTTATTTTCAAGTGTTTACTGTTTTTGCTCATCCTTTTTTTTTCCCTGTCAATTTTTAGTTTTCTTCTCAATGAGAACTTTTCCTTCCACCCCCACGAATTCATAATGTTTTCCTTCAGATAGTCCCTTATTTCTGTCAGTTCTTTTGCTTTCTCTTTCCTTGGGCCTTGAACTTTTCCTCCTCTTTGCTCTTGTTTTGGCCCTCCATCCTGTGCAGGGAGGTGTTCTAGGCAGAGTGAGGGCTTTAGGATTGGGGTAGACATAGACTTGACTCTAGACTCTACCACTTCAGTAGCAACATGACCTTGGGAAATCACTTCTGCTCTCAGAGACTTGTTTCTAGATTCAAAATATAGGGTAGTCATATCTATTATGTAGAGCTGTCTTGAGAGTTCAATGAGAACCCAGGACGCATAGCAGGTGCCCACAGAATGTCCAGCTGCCCTTATTGCTTTCTCTTTCTTTTTTAAAAGATTTTATTATTCATTTGACAGAGAGATCACAAGTAGGCAGAGAGGCAGGTAGAGAGAGAGGGGGAAGCAGGCTCCCTGCTGAGCAGAGAGCCCAATGTGGAGCTCGATGCCAGGACCCTGAGATCATGACTTGAGCTGAAGGCAGAGGCTTAACCCACTGAGCCACCCAGGCTTCCCGGCTTTCTCTTTTGAGCAGGAAATGTATCCAGTTCTAGTCCTTTCCTGAGCCATCAACTTAACCCCGTTGAAGTTGCATGAGTAAATCAGGCTGCATGAAAGTAGACATATCCTTAATTTGGTGTATGTGGAGGATCCCAGACAAGACAGGTCTGATTTGATGCCAACTCAAATAAAAACACAGAAACAACTTCAGCAAGGGAAGAAACGATGAGTCTGAAACGTGCCGGCAGCTCAGTCCCCTCACACTGTGCATGTGTACTGAAAACATTTTGATAAATGGGAAAGAAGAAAAATAAAAATGTGCTCCTTCATTCAAACGAGCTGTCATGGCCTGCAAGATAAAGATGTACTCGTCCAGGGAAGTCAGCTTCTAGACACACACCATTATTATGCACAATTTAATAAAATACACAGGCATTCTCCCAAGTTCTTATTTGGCAACAGCCGACACTCCAAGAGCTGATCTTGCTAATTTTGTGTATTTGGATTTTTCAGGAAAATAAGCAGTCTCAATATTTGGGTTCACTGGAAACCATTTCTGAAATTGTAATGATGATTAAATAGGGGAACGTCCCTGTTGCCTTAAGACTTATTTAATTCATGCTGACAGGGTAAGCTTGATGCTTTGCCAATAATTCCATTCCCAGCTACTATACCGATACCCACCCAGCCCCCTCAAAAACTGTAACAACAGCAGCAAGACAAAGACATCTGGTTGGAGAACATGAGTAGTGGTTGAGAGGGCTATAGGGGAGGGGCAAAATTAGCACCCTGGAGCAGTAGGGGCTTTTCTTTTTTTTTTTTTTTTTTTTTGGCTAATAATCAGTGTTGCCAACAAGACTGTTTTTATTCTTTTGATATAGTGATAGACCATGTTGATAAATTGCTTCTGTAGAATGTAGAATTGCATTATAGTACATCTATTAGAAGAGGAAACAGGCCAATAGTAACGTCCTAGAAGTCAGGGCCCAGAGCAAAAGGCCAATTTCCTCCAAGTCACATTGGAGAAGCTCTGCCTTAAAAGATCATTTATCTGTTTTCATCCCTAGGGATCCTAGAGTTGGAAGGAAGAGTCCTAGAGGCAGAGCATGACCTGTGGGTAGGACTTCATTAGATTCACTGATACAGTTTCAACAGGAGCTCCTAATTCCTCCACATTTTCCATAGATTTCAGCCCTTTCCTGACTTTATTTCATAAACTCCTTTAATAAGCTCTTGTCAGCACCCTCGGTCTTTCTCTTTTTACCATCCTTTTAAATATATACACTTGTCAAAATCCAAAGCATGGGCAAAGCCAGTTCATCTAGCAGCTCCATGCATCCTCAAGAAATTAAGTTATTTCTGTCTTCTTACACTGACATTCTCATTGCATTGGCTTTTGTTCTCAGGGTAGAATCCTCTTGGTCTCAAAATAGTTGCCATAGCCCTGGTGAACCCATTCTTACTCAGCCATGTCCAAAGTTTGGAATTGGATTAAGAGGAGCTTTCCCTTACTTATAGCCATTTTTAAAAGTGATTGGCCATAATTGTGCATGTACCCATTCCCATGACAATTCCTCGCAAGGGAGAACAGAGTTACCACCACTGGTTTAGACTGATCAGGAGATCCCTCTTCCCACCATGGGCTGGAGTGGGACCCAGCCTCCTCCTAAACCGATCACATCAGATGCTTGAGCTAAATTTGAATTCCGCTACAGAGCAGAAATGAAAGAAGGCTGTTGGGTGGACACCCATAGGATACATATTTCTGGCAGAGCTGGTAACATAATCAGGAGCATGTAGCGCAGAAGGCTGCCAAGGAGTGACAGTCTTCTCCTCTCTGCTCTGACCTGTCTCAGGATTCTTTAATGTGAAGCATGGGTGCTGCCAGAAACATGTGCAATTATCACAATAGGCTTTTTAATCCTGAATAATTGGTCCCTTGATCCTCACGTGACTAATCACTTCCCTTAATCCAAACCACAAATCTCTTCTCCCCAACACTTGATGGAAAGCTTTGAACTCGAAGAGGCATAATCAAAGAAAAGAATTATTTGATAATAAGGCAGATCTCAAATGCACTGAACTCAGGACTTTCTGAATGAGGGGCAAATCCATTTTGTCCACCAGGTTAAATAGACATGGGTTAACCTTTGTCTCAGGAGCCCCAGGGCGTCAGAAATCCAATATCCAGAATCATAGTATGGAGTAAAACGTGAACGTTCCTGAAGAAGAGTGATAAAGCCTGTGGAGGGCTCACAGCTAGAAGACACTGCCGGCCCCAGGGAGGGTGAGAAGTTGGCCGAAGGATTCTGAGTGGAGGAGCAGGGATTGGCAATGAGGTCAGGAGCTGCTGGAAAAGCCACACACCTTGGGTGTAATCATACCTGGAACACAGACAGGCAAGTGCCTGGCTGATTTCTGGATTGTATGTGGGACCATCCCTTAGCAATAGGCTGAGCAAATAAATGTCACAAACTGAAAAGGTGTACATGATCAACAGTTCATGTAAACTGAGGTCATGTTCTAGAGCAGAAAAACAGCCCTTTTGGGACCTTGCCTTGTCAAATTGCCTTAACGATTGCTAGAAAATGCTCATTATAATAGATAACATTTTTTTTCATTGTCTTCTACCCTGTCAGTCGACTTGATTCCCCCCCCCCCCGCCCCGTTTCAATGCCATGGAAAGTGCCCTAAAAATGAACACAATTACTCCAATGCAAGGCTTGAGAAATCCAGCCACCAGGTTGCTGCTGGAGAGTGGGCTTTGCCACCTGGGGGCTTTGTCTTTTCTGGAGGGCAGAGAGCGGAGGGCTGTTAGCCTTGACCAACACCCATCCTGCCCTGCTTCTGCTGACATGGGCACTGAGCCTGGGGGGCTGGAAAGCAAGTACACAGATGAAGCCATCAGTTCCTGAGCTCTCACAGACCGGCAGGACAAACATGGATGTACTTCAGGGCCCTGTGCTAGGTGGTGGCCCAGCATCCTGAGGAAGGAGCGGGAGCCCCGCAGGACCTCCATCCAGACCTGGCCATCCAGAGATGGAGGTCCTGTAACACATGGCTGTTCAAAGCCCGGCTGGCCATGACTGCACCCCGGCTCTGTTGCTTACTCATTATAACACCTCAGGAAATCCCTTCCCCTCTTCCAGCTTTAGCTTCCTGACTTAGAAACTGGGGATGATAACATTACTGATGCTCCTGGATGGGAGGGTTAAAATGGATAATCCAGGCAAACTTGCTAGCTCATGTTCTAAGAGTTCAATAAGTGCCAACTATTATTTTGTGTCAGTTAGTGGCATTAAATGAGACTTGATGACAAATGCTTAAGTAGATTTCAAAGCATATTGATCATAAAGCAGCTAAGTGCCCTTATGTGCCCTTTCCCCCCCCCCCCCCACGAGCTCTTTCAAAAGTAAGAAGGTGCTTGCTTTTCCCCCTTGGAGACAATGCAACCTGCTTCCCACTCTCTGCTTTCCTGCAGGTTCAGCTCTGTTCATGTTCTTAAGGTCAAGCCTCCAATGCCTGGCACATAGTAAGGGACCTAGAATATACGTTGAAGGAAAGTAGAAAGAAAAGGAAGAGGAAGGGATGGAGGGAGTAAAGAAGGATCCAAGGAGTCTACTTCATGCTTACTCTGGTGCGGCTTGCCCATGGCCCAGGCTGACCTCTGAAACCAGCATTGCCCCCCCTAAACCGGATGTCCAGTAAGGCCAGGTGCCCACATCCTCCAGCCTTGGTCCCTTAGGCGTGCCACCCTCCCCCCTGCCGCAACCTGCTTTTTGACCTACCATTGGTGGGGTTCCAAGGTGCTTTGTAGTGGCTTAAGACCGCTCTCATTGGTCCCCACCTTTTCATACTCCAGCCCTGTTTTACTGATCTGGACGCCAGCTCTGCAACCTCGACCTCAGTTCTGCGATTGGTCTCTTGAACTTGCTGTGTGGAAGGAGCCTTTCCACAGTTGCATAACAAGAGTTTTCCTTATTCGAGCCCCTACTTGTGGGCATTGCACTGGACATTAGTGTGTCCTTTAACCCCCCAAACAAACCTGGGAATTAAATTCTGTGAACTTTGTATTATAGATGGGGAAACCGAGGCTCAGAGGGGTAGTGTCTGGCTCAGAGCCACATAGCTAGGAACCAAATGCCAGTCTTTGGTTTCAAATCTCATGTTTTAGTGGTTCTTCAGCCTTGGCTTCTTTGGTGGCCCTCCACTTGCCTCTCGGAGCTCTCCGCAGCCTCAGACAAAACCCACCCCCCCAATTTTAGATCTAGGGAAGCCGGTTTCCCCAGTTGGTCACTTGGCTGCTGTCTCAGCTGGACACCGTGTAGCTCCCAGGAGATCTGTATGCTGCAGTCCCCATTGCTTCAGGTTTGAACCACACCCTCCGAGGGAGTGAATCCTGCCCTGAATTTCTGCCCAGTCACTGGGTCCTGCCATCATGGCTCTATTTTCCTGGGCCGGCCAGGGTGTCGACCAACTGCCCATGTGGGGCCCCCCATCATTGATCTGCTGATGTCAGGAAACCCGATTTCTTCCCCCAGATCTCTGATGCCCACTGTCTGTTGGAATGACCACCTGGCATTGTCTAGAGACAGTGGGGAGCTCATTTGACTTGGCAGGTTATATGTCTAGCTCCTGAGGCTGCGTCTGGATGTCACCATGGCCACCTGAATAGTCCACACCCAGCAGACAAATAGCCTGTTCAGGAATCTGGGCCCTCCTCCCATACAGGGCTCCCCAGCCATATGCAGGCTGCAGAGCCCCACATTCAGGGTAAGGCTCAATCCCAGAGCTCCCTGGCTCCTGCTCTCTGGGGTCTAACTGAGTGGTGGCAGAGGTAGGAGAAATAGTCCCTAACCTCTGAATCCTCAGAAGAGGGAGGCTGAGATCCCAGGGCCTGGTGGATGATTAATAGGTCTGGCATATTAGATTCGACCCGTCCGGGCAACATTAAATGTGATTTATGACTTGGTTTTAATTGAGATTTTACTGAATTATTATTCGACACAGAGAGCAGACCTGGACCCATATTCCTAAGTGTCCCTGGAGTCCTGTGCTCAGAGCTGAGGAGATAAGTCCTGCCTGAGCACGAAGTCCACTGTCTCCCAGCATGGGGCCAGAGGCAGCCCCTTGCTCTGCCTGCCCCACACCCCTGGCCCTCCTGCTCTGGGCCAGAGAGGGTCAACCTTGCAAGAACAGCAAACACAGAGCAGTTTACCTTCTGCCCCTGGCTTTCCTTAACCCTTTCAAACTCAAGTTCAGACCACAGGTTGGCCTGGTTTGCAAGACACAGCAATGAATCTAAGAGGTAAATGACTTAATGGAGTATTTCCATCCTAAAGAGAACAGAAGAATTTAGGCAATGGTTAACTCAGAGGAATGACATTTCTGACTTGGGATTTCAACCCACTGGGGAGATGCTTGAGGGGTCCAGGGACAGGCATCCAGAAACCTCTGGAAGTTTTGGAGGGTGATGTAAAGTGACATGGTGAGTCTTGAGGCCCTTAATGAACGGGGCTGGAAGTCACCACCGCCCTGCTGTCAGTGTGATCATACCTTGTGGGACAGTGTCTAAGGGCATGGTGGTGGCCAGGACAGGGAAGAGGACAAGGAGGTAGGTGGAAATTTTTCCCCCACCCCTCAGGGCTGCTCTCTGACCTACAAGTGGGAAAATTGGGCTTAAACAACATTTATTGAATTTTGAACTGCATTGGGCAAAGAAAATTACTCGTTAATATATAAAGCACTGCATTTCCCATAATGTGAATGCCAGTGAAAAATGGATTCGTGCCTGCTTCATAGAGAGAAGCTTGCCTTTAAAGTACTAACGCAAATGTGTCCTTAGGGACAGAGGGAATGGCAAATTAGATGGAAGTTTGCAATACGATATGGCAGCAGAGAAAGCTCCCGCTCAGCCCTGCGCCCGAGGACACGCAGACCTGGAAGAGGAGGCTTGCAGAGTTGTAGGAGCCGCTGCGCTGGGGTGGGGAGTCTCTATCCCTGGGAACCTGGGCTGCTCACCTTCCTTGCTGAAGACCTTCTGAGGGTGTGAGAGCTTGCCACCACTGGCCTAGTAAAGGAGGCTGCATACTATGGAGGGAAGGGCATGGGTACAGAGGTGTAGATATGGGTTTGGATCCCTCCTGGTCACCTCTGGGCTAGTTTCTTACCCTCTCTGAGTCTTGGCTTCCTCAGTCATAGAGAGATGGGGGCAATACTTACCCGTGGAGGTCATGTGAGGTGTGACTGAGATACTACATATTAAGCTTGCGGCATGTATAGTAGCTCATTCCCTTTACCTTTAGACCTTCTTTTTTTTTTTTTTTAGATTTTATTTATTTATTTGACAGACAAGATCACAAGTAGGCAGAGAGGCAGGCAGAGAGAGGGGGAAGCAGGCTCCCCGCTGAGCAGAGAGCCCGATGTGGGGCTCGATCCCAGGACCCTGAGATCATGACCTGAGCCAAAAGCAGAGGCTTAACCCACTGGGCCACCCAGGCGCCCCTAGACCTTCCTTTAACAAAATGTGTCCGTTTATTCCACAATGTTCAAGCTTCGATCATGTACAACATGGCTCCTGACCCCATGGAGATAGGATACTGGGGTAAGTGCAGAGGAAATCATGAAAATGCAGAGGAAGAGGAATCCATCCCATCTGAGGAAGAGGGGGCAAATCTGAGAAAGTTACCCACCATTAGTGTTAAGTGTGAGTGGGAGGGGCCAAGGGAGGGCAGAGGGGAGAGTAGGAGCCCCGGTGAGAGTCCGCCTGGTGTGTTTAGAGCCAGAGCAGGAGATGGGGTAGGGGGGGGTGGGAACAGGTGAGGCCAACCAGGCCGTCAGCAGTCAGACTAAGGAGGGTTCATGCTGAGCAGGGTGAACTTTTTCTAAGTATTTTGGGCAGTAAAAGGGAATCATGGTAGGGCTCTCACCAGGAAGGTGGCGGTGGATCTCAGAGTTTGTGGAGACTGGTCTGGGGAGGCTAGTGCAGAGCAGCCGGTTGGGAGGCTCCTGCTGGGCTAGTCCAGGCGACAGTGGAAGAAGGTCAGAGTGGGGATGGGAACGGAGAGTTGGGCAGAGCTTCAAGACAGTTTTAGATAGTGAAGTGGACAGAGAATAAGTCTGAGGGAGGAGTCAAAATGGCCTTACTTTTGAAGAGTGACACCAACTGACAGCAAATCCAGGAAGAGGAGCATTTGATGAGGAAGTGACAGAGCTCAGCTTTGGGCTTGTCAGGTCTGATGGACCTATAGGGCTGCTAGCTGGGGTGACCAGCGAGAGTAGGGCCATATACAGAGCAGGACTGGAAATGTGCCTCTAGCTTTCTGCTAGGTGTTCTGGGGCTTCAACCATAAACAGCCATGGCCTTGGCCCTTGAATAGTTCGTGGTCTTCCCAGGAGGCAGATAGAGGCCTTGCTGCCAGGAGAACACAACTTAAAGGGTGATTGATTATGTGTGTTGTTCAGAGAAGGTTCAGAGAGCAAAGGGGTTTTGAACTGGATCCTAACGGATGCCTAGAAACTCACCAAGCAGGGGCTGAGTTTGGTGCATGGGGTTTTTGGTGCATGGGGTTGTGCTTTCCAACAGCTGGGAAAGATGCAAAGCCACAGGACATTAGAAGGTCGGGCTTCGGGAGCATTGCGTGGCCTCTTGTGGCTGGACTGGGGACTGCCCTGATATCTGGAAGAGCAGGAGATGTGAGGTACTCGGAAAGCTGGCTAAGGAACTCCAGCACAGTTCCCGCGCAAGTGGAGCCTAACCGTCTCAAAAATGGGAAGACTGGATTTGGGACACATTTGGAGTGAAGAGAGACTGAGTTTGCACCTGTGGAGACCAGCTGAGGACAACTGCACTGGTCTAGGTTGGAGATGCAGAGGGTGTCTGCTCCTTTAGGGCAAGCGAGCAGGATGGAAAGGGCAAGGCAAGAACCCCTTAGAAGGAAAACATGCAGCAGCAGGCACTGGGTGGTGGGGCCCCAGGCAAGAGGCAGGGATGCTTGGGAAGCTTCTCATCTGCACTGAGAGAAGGAGCAAACTGAGAAGAGGTGGGGTTGCAGAGAGTAGGTTTAGGTCTGGATATGCCACCCTTGAGGGGTTGGAGGAAAAATCTGCTGGGCAGCAGGTATGTGGATCTGGAGGCAAGGAGAGAGGTTCAGATTCAAGAGCCACATGTGTACATCCTTGAGAATGGATCAGATCATCCAAAGGGAATGTATAGAATGAAATGAAAAGGCAGAAAATTCAGGTGAGCACCGGCTTGCAAAGGGCGGGCCAAAGGAGGACAGTTTGTAGAAAGAGGAGAGCCAAGGTGAGGAGGACTCATAAGATAGTCAGCTGAAAGAAATGTCTGGGAAGTCGGAGAGGGGACACCTGTGTGCCTCCTCCAGTCTCACTCTGACACAGGGTGTATCTTGTGCTTTGTAACTGTTTATTCACTTGCTTATTCATCAGCTGCTGGGCTCCTGAACTCCATCCATTCCCCCCATCACTGTTGGCTGAGAACCTGGCGCAGGGCTGGCGCAGGGCTGGGCGCAAGGCGGGAACTCTATGCGTGTTTGCCAAATAATTGAATGCAGAGTCAGTGCTGCCAAACACGGTGGGAAATCAGGTAAAAGGAAGAGACGGGGGTAACTGGATGCACTAGAAACTTTGGGATTTCTGTGTGATGGTGCTGGGATGGTTGGACCCTTATGGGGCAGAAGGAAGAAGCGAGTCTGCACTGTCGGGAACGGGCAGTCTGTTGCTCTTGTTTGGCACGTCTGAACTGGGCAGCGGAAGGTGAAGAGCAATAAATACATAGCAATTAGTGAAACAGGAGAACCATCTTATGCGGCATGACAGACGGAAGCAAACACATCGGTGTGAGCGACGAACTCGCTGATGTCCTTTCCCGTCCATTTCTGTACTTGTAGACACAGCTTGTACATTTCTTGGGGGTCCTTGACAGACCAGTGGTCATGTCAGGCTGTACTTGTTGGAATGATAATAATTTCTGCTGATGCTGACTCGCCATGATTGGGAAGCCATTATGTTGGGAAAGGCTGATATCTTGTTTTCTAGGTCTCTTTTGGGTGCTTGAATCTCTGATTTCTAATATTGACCCCCATTGGCTTTGATGGTGAGTCAGGCCTCCTATCTGCCCTTCCAAACCAACACTGGGGGGAAGAGGTCACCACAGGGGCTGTCTTGCAGCCCATATATGTGCTGAGGTTCAGGGATCTCTAGCTTTGGAAGGTTACACTGAGGTACAGGTTAAGATGGGCTATAGGAACCGGAGGGTTTGGAGCAGCGGTAGGCAACATAGCAGTGATAGGAGAGGTGACTGTTTTAAAATAAGTGGTGGTCCTAAAAGAAATTATTTTTCTGGCAGGATTAGCTGTTAGCGCTTAAGCTCCACTCACTCCTCTTGAATTGCTATATTTCAGCAGACAGGGATCCTAGTGAGAATTGTCCAACTATCTTCAGACAAGGTCTGTCTCTACCTCAGTTCTAGTAAACCCCAGATTCTAGTAAACACCAGGTTCTAGTAAACCCCAGATAAACAATTTCTTTGTAAAACTTCCTCTCCAGCTGCCAAATGCATCTTCCTTCTCTCTGCATTCAACGTCAGGCTTCTGTAGTTGCCAGTATGGTAACGCACAGACATCCATGTGCACATGGTAACCACCAGGAGACCCTCAAAGATATCCCCAGCCCTCATCTTGAATTAACTCTACCCCCTCGATGCAGAAATACCTGGGGAGAAACATCACCCCATATAGACTTCTAGCTGAGCTGTCATTCCTAGGACATGGAATAAGTTAGACCCTTTCCTGGGAGAGGGAGTTTGGAAATAGCCATCTGGTAAACCAGCAGTGACCTGCTAGTTGTGGAGGAAGGCCAGGTGGGTGTGCGGAGGAGAGAGCCAAGGTCCATGTACCCAAAAAGCTTTGGAAACAAGATTGGGTGTCTTCTGCCCCTTTGGCTAATCCTGCCCACTCAGCCCCACTGGGTAGCCATAGTGACGTTGGAGGCATACGGCTGAGGCACTTTACCTTTGATTCTTACTTCCCTTTTATGTGTGAACGGCTAACAGAGTGAGAAAGTACACTCTTTAATGTACAATCCAGCTGGAAAGATCAATGGCAGCTTAACATGCATTTCTGTCTAATATTCACTTTGGCAGGTCTTTGTAATAAAAATGCTGGTTTTAATGAAGTGCATTAAAATGAGAAGATTCATGGCTAGCCTGTGTACTTTTATCACTACTGCCTCCACTTGAGCTGTCAGAGCACAAGCCGCTCCTTAGGAGGGAAGCAGAGGAATGTCATTTTAGGGATTGTGTACATGCAAATTCCCCATTTCTGAAAAGATCCATTTTATTGATGCATATGTTTCAGTTTAATTCACTGTATTTCCATAATATGATATCTTTCCAAAGACATGCATTTGGGAGAAAGTTGAGCTATGAGCTAGGTGGTGGAGGGGTGGGAGATGAGTCCTTCTATGGGCTGAATTTTGTCCCCCCAAATTTATATGTTGAAGTCCTAACCCTCAGTATTTCACAATATGGTGACCTCATTGGGAGATAAGGTCTTTGAGGAGGTGATTAAATTAAAATGAATCTGTTGCAATGGCCCTAATTTAGTCTGACTGGTGTCCTTATGAGAAGAGGAGATTGGAGGGCACCTGGGTGGCTCAGTTGTTAAACATCTGCCTTTTGCTCAGGTCATGATCCTGGGGTTCTGAGATCGAGCCCCAGCCACAGCAGGCTCCCTGCTTGTGTGGGAAGCCTGCATCTCCCTCTCCCACTACCCCTGCTGTGTTCCTTCTCTCACACTCTCTCTGTCAATTGAATGAATAAATAAATAAAATCTTAAATTAAAAAAAAAAAGAAAGAAAAAGAGGAGATTGGATGCATGGAGAGACCTCAGGAGGACGTAAGCACACAGAAAAGACCACATGAAGAAGCAGCAGGAGGATGGCCATGTACAAGTCCAGGAGAGAGGCCTCAGAGGAAAGCAACCCTGCCAGTACCTTGATCTTAGACTTCCAGCCTCCAGAACGGTGAGAAAGTAGATTTTTGCTATTTAAGCCACCCAGTCTGTGGTATTTTGTTATGGCAGCTCTGGCGGACCAATATAAGACCCAAAGCTTGAGACTGGAGCAGTGGGATCTGAGCTCACTCTTTGAGAGAAGAAAGTGATCCAAGGGCACAAGAGGACAGCCCATAGCCATGTATGCCCTGGAGGCCAGTGGGGGTATCTGGAAACTTTTGGAAAACAGAGAGTGAGGGTGTTGGTATCAGTGGCGACCTCTGCCTTTGGAAGCCTGAAATGTCGACCCGTGTAAGAAAGACTACACTTAGAACAGGCCGCACGGGAGAATTGTGTTCGGAAGAGTTGGCAAAGAGTTTTCATAGATAAGTAGGTAGACAGTCACTCAATCACTCTTTGTTGAATGTCATTGAGTGAACTGAGAGACAGCATAGCAAAGTTGTTCAAGCATAGGCAACAGGACCCCGGCTCCACCACCTACCAGCTACATGACCCCTTTATGCCTCAACTTTTCCATCTGTGATGTGGGAGCCACAGGAGTACCTCCCTCACGGGCTGCTGTGAGAATAAGGTAGTGTTAGTTTTTAACACGCTTTGAGCGACGCTCGGTGCATGAGAATGTGCTGTGTTCAAGAAAGCGAGTGGCTTGTGTTCGACACGAGGAAGTTCAGAGCAGCAGCTGCCCGTGCGAAAGCAGGGCAGAACGCCGGAGGCAGCAAGCCCTCCATGGCCCAAATTCTGAGTCCTGTGTGCTGCCTCAGTGTCCCTCTGCTTCCCAGCACTGCTGTCCTTCAGGTTCTCATTGACTCTTGTCTAGACTCTCCCCAGCG
Organism: Mellivora capensis; assembly: GCA_004024625.1. Lineage (NCBI taxonomy): Eukaryota > Metazoa > Chordata > Mammalia > Carnivora > Mustelidae > Mellivora > Mellivora capensis. The sequence goes on along the minus strand of PISX010003754.1, from coordinate 4,390 downwards.
TCTCCCATCTGATCTCCTTGCCCTCAGCATCTTCTCCCTGATTTCTTCCACCATTCTGCCAAAGTAATATTCAAAAGGTCATGGCATATTTCTGCTGATTACTCCACAACCTAAGGGCTTGGGGGTCAGGGCTGGGGGGTTGCTGGTGAGTTGGTTAAGAAATTGCATGAAACAACATGCTAAGTATTGTAGGTATGCTAGCTTTTCAGGAGTGGAAGGATTAAAATCAAGCTCTTCAGCATAAAAAGGGTCTTTAATAATCTGATCCTGAGTATACTTCCCTGGCTTTATTTCTATGACTCATAGTTTATGACACACAAATGCAGAATGCGTACAGTTATGGGAACATGTAGTTCTGGGTCAATGCTACCTTACCTTTGTGTGCATTCTCTGGGCCCTGGGAACACTCTTGTCCTTTTTATTCTTGATCTGATGGATTTGTGTTCACTTTCCAAAGTCCAGAAGGCCTCTCTGAGGCCTGTACAAATAGGATTCAGAGCTCCCAAATCATTCTGTTCTTACCCAGGCTAAGAAAACAAAACTTGTTCGTATCCAGCTTATTCGCTATCAATAAATAAAGGAGGAGAATCCAGAGAATCAGTAGGAATTTGAAATCATTGAAGGACTAAAACTTCAACAAGTGCTATAATAAAATGATATTTTAAGTAGCAAGCTAGCCCCAAAGAGGGCATTTGGGCCAACAGAGTAAAGAGCTCTGTGGTACAGAAGAGTGGCACAGGAAGTCCACGCTCAGCCCAGATGGCAGAATCAAAGGAGTGCCATGTTGGGTTTAGGCCGCGGGCCTTAAAGCCATCAGCACACCTGTGCAGGCTAGTCTGCCGTCTTGGTCTTACTCCATTCCATCTTTGCACATCTGGGGCAACAGGCAAGAGCGCTTGGTGACCACATACCGGTGTTCCAGAGCCTAGAAGCAAGCTAGCATGTTCCCCGATCACAGGACAGGGAGATCTCAGGAAAACCACTGTCTCTCTGAGCATCCGTTTACACGTCTATAAAATGGTCTGATTTATAAGATTACCCAGAGGACGAAGTAAGCAATGAATGGCAAAAGGGCTTTTCTAACTCAGAACACTGCAGATTCAGGCTTTGCTTAAGGGCAGAACTACCCTGTAAGAGGTTTTTAGTGCTCGTCACTCCACTCTGCTGCCCTGACGGCTCCTTTGAGCACCGAATGCCTAGTCCCCAGTGTCCTGCTGCTCAGTGACTTCCCTAGGCCTGCTTCCAGATTGTACCCTCCGGGTGTCTCCTCTTTGGAGGCATGGGAAACAACTCACATTCCACGCTCCCACCCCAGCTCCCCAAAGTCACACCTCCCAATCAAAGAACCCCTAGTCTACTTCAGGGCTTACTGGGAGGTAGGCAAATTTTTCTGCATATATATATGCAGAAAAAAAAAAATATATATATATATATATATAATTTTTTGGCAAAAGCATTAGCAAATAATCATAACTTTGTGTGCAACCCTGCCTCTGTAAAGTAGTAGAGACATATCATCTGACCTATTTCTCCAACCCCAAATGTTGGCCCTTTTGAGAATTCGAACTCTGTGGAAGCTCAGGATGAGGGTTGGGGGAGCAAATTTGGGACTGTTGTAAGAGCACAAGAGAGGCCTCTGCCATGCAGGCCTGTGGAGAAACTGCAGGACTCTATCATGGGATTATAGCTCCTTCCCCTAACAGCATTTTAAGAAGAGGATAATGGAAAGGTGGGACTGCATGAAAAGAAAGTGCTAGAAGAATGGTTTTTAAGTGTTTCTACATTTTGGCAACACATTAGCAAAAGACAAGTGAAAAAATCCGTAAGGATACATGAAATGATGATAACCACAGATCATTTTTAGTTCCTGGGAAGCACAGCACCATATAGATTGGAGGTGTTATTATTATGTGTCTAATATATAGAGAGTCATTGTGTATTTATTCACAGCGAAGCTCACATATGTCATTCCTACTAATAACATTTTCTTTCCTAGCTCTGGCATAAAAGGAGATATGACATTTTCATATGTTCCACACATACTCGGAGGAACCTGCTAGGAATATTTTTTTGATGATGAAATTTTCTGGGTTGTAACATTCATCTCTTTGAAGTGCTCTCTTCCTAAAACCCTGTGTGGAGGTCTGTGCTTTTACCTCTCATTGCACTGCCATGTACACGTGGATTTTTGTGTCAACTGCTTATCTCAGGCATTAGCCAATTTCTTGTCTGTTTGTGTTATTTATAAAGTGCTGGACACACACGGTGCTTCGCTGATGCGAGCAGACCCAGCTCCCTGCCCTGTGGAGGGCACCATCTAATGAAAATAGACAAGCCCAGCACACTGGAAAACATACAAATACAAGACAAAAGATGCTGCTGGCTGGGAATAGGGGAAGGCCATTCGGGAATTAGAGGATCTGGAGAATGACAGGGAAGAATTCGGAGGGAAAGGATGTTCTAAAATTGAGGCACACACGCAGAGTTGGAAGGAACCTGTAGAAGTCGTGTGTTCCCTTCATCTCCCAGTATGTTCTTCTCTCCCCTCCTGCCATGTTCCCCAGCCTTGACCATCCCTAATGGTGGGGACAACCATTTAAGTGCAGATCTTTGTAGAGCAAGGGTTTCTTCTCCCGCTGGCTTCCTCTGCCATCCAGGATGTTTCTGGATGGCTCACTGCCTACATTGACACTGGCTGGGTACTCAAAGAATGCAAATGCACTTGCATATTAGTGATCACAAGGTGCAATGGAGAAATTAAATGTGCTGCAAATAGAGGAGCATATAGTTCATCTTCACATTAAAAATAAACCATTCAGGGTTATTTGTAGTTGCTCTCTTGGATTCTTTACTTCACTGGCAATTCTTTTTAGAGTGGATAATTGGAAATTCCCAGTTTAATTTATACACACAGCCCTACACAGTTTTGGGTGAGAAAACTTGCACCAACTTTCAATATGTATGCATACATTGTCCACATGGAGTGAAATTCATACACGTGGAGGAGAAGGAGAGAAAGAAAGGGAATGGCACGGGCAGGACTCGGTTGCATGAATTTGAAAAAAAGCAAAGTGCCCGGAGAGCAGAAGTGGGCTCTCAAAAGAAGTCAGTGTGAAAACTGACTCGGGATCTGACCTGTGCAGGTCACTTAACCCCTCTGTGCTCCCATTTCTCCAACCAATTACGTAGTTTGTGAACATTCAATTACCTTTCTGGTGTAGCTCAAGAGGTAGAGTAGATCCAACCCTTGGATTCAACTTTGTGTCTGGGAATGAATTCTGTCTAGCCCAGCATCCTTGGGCAACCGTTATCCACCCTCCATTTAAAGTCTACCATCTGCGCTTTCCTTCAAGCATCTACCAGGTTGAAAGATGTAAGAAAGGATGGGAGGAGATTGATACCCAGCTCAAAGTTCCCCACCACTGTGGAAGAGGATGTCGAGGGGCTTTGTTGGTACAAGATGATTTGGCTGCCTCCCTTTGATAGGACCTGTCCTTGCTTCTCTGGGAGTGGTGCTTCAACTGTCAACATCCTCTATTAGGTTCTACTTATGACCACTGGCAATTAGGCCACTAGGGTTCATGTGGTACAAATGCAGCCAGTAAAAGGAATTAGGACTTCATCTTATGGTTATAAGCTAATAGGCTCTGGGGCATATGGATTATATTAGCCTGTATATTGTGATCATTATTTGATGCCAAGCTTCTTCTGTACATGATTTCATCCTCACTGTAGCAGCTTGAAACAATTACCCCCATTTGACAGGTGGAAAAAATTAAAGTTCATAAGAGTTAAAAAGCCTGTTTAAGATTACACTCAGGTTGGGGCGTCTAGGTGGCTCAATGGGTTAAGCCTCTGCCTTCAGCTCAGGTCATGGTCTCAGGGTCCTGGGATCAAGCACCAAATCGGGCTCTCTGCTCAGCAGGGAGCCTGCTTCCTCCTCTCTCTCTGCCTGCCTCTCTGTCAAATAAGTAAATAAAATCTTAAGAAAAAAAAAAGAGTACACTCAGGTAGGGCTGGGATACAAAGTCCAGATAATTTTTTCTCTACCATTGGCAAGACTTTGTTTCATGAGGACTTTAGAGGGGCTGTCAAGAGGCTGTCCAACTGCCCTTCTTTGCTATAGGAAGGACATGCTCTCTACCCATGGTGTAAATTTTTTTTTCCTTGAAAAAAATCAGGGTACCTATTTTCCTAGCACTGGATTGGAATACATTCAGAAGGCCTCACCTGGGGTCTTCCTTTAGGTCTCCCTAAAAAGGATCCCAACCAACAAGTCTGTATCCCCCACAGAAGCCCTTCTTTCTTCAAGCCCTCTACGTTAAGGTGATTGTACTACTCACCTAGGGAGTCTCTAAGTGGGTAGCATAGTCTTTTTTTTTTTTTTTTT